>PVJI01009286.1:0-66237 GCA_004026765.1 Micronycteris hirsuta
ACAGAGAATATATTCAAATCCACTGGACCACACACTTCAAATGAGTGAAATATAAGGTGTATAAATTAAATCTCAATTAACAAAACACACTGAATGACTCAGAGTTTAAGCAATTTACTTCTCTTGGACATAAACCTATACGAGGTACTAGGTAGCAATACGGGCTCAGGAAACAGATGGCTTGGACTCAGATATCAGCTCTGCGATTTAACAGCTTCATGATCTTTGATAAATTACTTAACAACTTTGTACCTCAAGTTCCTTGTCTATAAAATGGGGAAAATAATTGTATATATCTCATAAGAGTGTCTTGAATTTTAGATGAATTTATAATGTAAGTACTTAGAACAGTACCTGACACTTAGTGCAATAGAAACAGTTGTCATTATTATCACTGTCACCCTTACTGAAGTGTTGCTGTGTTGACACCTGAAAGCAGGGTCATATCCTGGTGGGTAGGAAGTCATATTTCATTTATAGGAAGTGATTATTCCCATTGGCAATCACCTTCGTAAGTCTCTGACTTTCGAATAAATAATAGATTTTGGAAAGTAGAATTTAACATCTCACCAATATCCAACTTCTTTCTGGGCCTATGCCTGTTGGCATCAGAATTCTAGGATTGTAGATGAGCAGATTCCTGGTGATGGAGTAATGTCGATCCCTGCCTCAGAGATTGGCTTGGAATGAGTCAGGAAGCCATATAGATAGTCAGTCAGGGAACAATATAAGGAACTTGTGACTGCGCACCTGGCCCTTGAGCTCTGACAGCAGCTGCATCTGGAAGCCATCGTAGGTAATGTCATTGACTGTGATTTACTTCTGCCAACCAGGAATTTCAGCAAAGTCCTATTGAAAGGCATAGCCTGGACTCAGCTAGCTTGTGGGGATTGAAAAAAAGTGTGCACTCCATACTTCCAATAGAGGAGGGCAGCCTCTGGCTCCATCCCGATTCCACCCCAAGTTTAGTGGAGTTGTTACAAATTCACTGGAGAGGTCTGAAGACTCAGAATCAGAAGAGGAAATCAGCAGAAGTGTAATCAGTGGTCATTAAGTGCAGTGGAGATCAGTGAATCCAGAACACAAATGTTTCAGGAAAAGGCAAAAGCCCAGACTGACAGAGGAGCCCTGACAGTCCCTGGAGAGGGCCAGAGGAGGTAGGTGAGGGACTGATGTCCTACTACAATGGCAGGTGTGGTTTAGGACCATTAAATTGGGGTACTTGGGTTATTATAATCTCACACATTCAATGAAGTTTAATCTCACGCAATGCTTACGAAGTCTAACATTTATGACATGTGAGATAGGCAAATTCTAAAACTCAGAAGTTGGATTAAGGCAAAGGTTTCCAAAATTAGCCCCACATCATTTTTCATGAAAAGAAAACTTCTTGTATCTCTCGAGGGTTCTGTCTACCTGCCCCCAACTTTCTGTATTTACCTTCATTGCTGTTTTATGTACACTATTTTATGACTTTTTAATTGTCATACTCAAACATGGGGTTATAAGTTTTTGAGGACAAAGACTTGGATTTAAATTTTTTTTTCATTTTACTTATTACTCTGTGGGTCACCATTGCTTAGCTGAGTTCCTCACTTACTTTAAGCACCCAGGAAGTATTTTCTGAATGAATGAATCACCAGTTAAGGACAATTTAAATGTGGAAATCTTATTAGATTGCAGTCAGCCTTTGATGGTGACATGGCATCCAGACATATTTCTTTTGTTCCTTTTCTTCTCAGGAGATCTGCTGAGCTGCACACTTTGATGCTTTCATGGAGGTCAGCCCCTCCCTTTTCTGATGCATTCTCTTCCCATTCTCTGCTCTGTTGTGCTCTCTGAAGCTCCTGCTATGCTACCAAGAACTTTTCAGCTATGCTCAGAACTCATTTAAAAAACTCCCTCCACATCTTTGCTTAACTAATTCTGGACCTTTTACCTCTGAGATTGCTCTGTCTTAACCCTCTTGGCTGGTGTGTTGCGATCATTCAAGGCCAGGCAGGTCTGTGGTATTCGTGCAGATGGAAGGATATTCACGGAGCCGTTGGGATGTCTGACATGCCTGTATTCACGGATGGATGAGCCACGCATGCTGCAAGCTGCGTGTCTATCTGCAGGTCTCATGTTGTGGCCCTTGCTCCCCAACATGTCAGCCATCGTGGCACCTGTCCCTTTGCATGTTTCTCTCATCACCATCACCCCCAGCAGGAAGGCCCTACCTGTTTAGAGGGAAACAAAGACGGAATGATGTCAGAAATTATATAAAATAACATAATTCTGAACACATAAGCCCACTTCATGTTATGGGAACGGTTTATTGGACCCAGTCTCAAGGCTATGAGAACACGTGTTATCAGGCCCCTCCAAGCCTGTGGGAACACTGCTTCCCTTAGCTACCCAGATACCTGGGTGGGGAAGCCAGACGGCCTCCACTTACCCTATAGCTGGCTACTATTTTTTCAACTGACATTAAAATGTTGATGGTTCTAGAATTGAATCATTTACTTTTTTCGTTTTTATTCTGTATCTGCTCTTCTTAGGTGACCTGGGACCATTAAGAGTAGAGTGAATGTTGGGGAGCCAAAGTGGTTAAGTTGGGAAGGAGATTGGGAAAGGATATTAACACCATAATACAGAGTCCGAATTTATTTATTTATTTCCAAGACAGGGTGATGGATTTAAGTTTTTTAAGCAAAGAAGCCACACAATGAAAGCTCAGATTCTGAAAAATAATTTGTGATGTGTTTTAAATGGGCTGGTGCTCACAGAATTTGTCAGGGAGATCAGATGATACAAACAGACCATGGGAAATGGCAGCGAGTATACGGTTGGGTAGACACATTTAAGACATTTCCGAGGAAGAATGTTTAAGATGTAGTGACCTATTAGATATAGGAGAGAAGGGAAAAGAAGTAAAAATGACTGGGGTTTCTGGCTAGGGTAATGTACAAATGATGATAATGTACTAGCAAGGAAGTAATAGAAGAGGAGAGAATAATTAGCCATGATCTGGCTAGGTGGTATTATGGAAACAAATAATGTCTCTAGGTCTCCTGTGATCAGTGTCTCACATGGCGGGGTGGCAGTTAATCAGTTTAATTGGTACAGGTGTAGGCAGGGCCTCTGGTGACAGATGATAGAAACATACCAAGTGACAACATTTTCACCAAGGCTTCATAGCTTTTTCTATATGAATCAGGATTACCACAAAGACACAGTATAATAGAACTAACATGAAAATCAAAATCTTTTAGTATAAGTTCAAGCCACTTTTTCAGCTCTGGAATATTGAGTATTTCACTTCATTAAGCCTTATTTTTCTAATCTATAAAATGAAAAAATAATATTTACCTTAGAGGGTGGTAACAATGACTAAATAAAAACACATGCGACATTGTCGAATGAATAAATGTATTCAAAAGCCAGTGATATACTTTCAGGCAAGAACACTTAGTAAGCTCCCCACTCCCCAGCACACACACAGATCTTCATCCATGTGCTTGCTGCTGTTCCTAATAAGGAGTTTTATTTCTTTTTCTAAAAGTTCCAATACCTATGAAAATATGAATGTTCCCAAGACTAATAACAATAATTAACAATAAAATTTAAACTCTAATGAATGCTTATTATGGGCCCAGGCTGTGCTAAGCATTTTGTGTGCCTTCTCTTATTTACTCATTACAACATACCTTTCAGGGAAACACTATTATTAACTCCATTATATAGCTGAGGAAACTGAGGCTCAGAGAGGTCATACAAGTTGTCCAAGGTCAAATAACTCATAAGAGGAAGAGCAGGGTTCAAATGAAGTTCTGTAGATCCCAAAACCTCACTTGTTACACCACATTAAGAACTTTCCAATTCTCCTCAAAGTGGTTTTAAATGCTTTAGAAAAAAAATTTAGGAAGTATTTAAGGGTTGAGGAAAACTTATTTCTTCAGAGCTGAGGATACTGGTGTTCAAGTTAGACCAAAGAAGCAATTAGCAAGAAATATTTGCAGAGCTGAAAAAAAGAGGAGAAATTGAAGCCCAGTTGAATATCGGTGTTCTTCATGGTTTTACTGTGAACCAGTCTTGCAGGTTGAGATTATGTAGATTAGGATACTCATGGATTTTTTTTTACTACCTTTCTCCAGAGATTTAGGATATCTGACATGACTTTGACATGGCCATCTTTAAAGCATTTCTCTGACTCAGAGCCAACAAATGAAATCCTTAGAGTTTCCTTTAGAAGTTTGTTTTTTAATCCTCAACCTAGAACATTTCTTTTTTTCATTGCTTTCAGAGAGACAGGGAGAGAGGGAGAGAGAAAGAGAGAGGGACAGAGACAGAGAGAGACAGAGAGAGAGAGAGAAACATCAATTAGTTGTCTTCCATACTTGTCTGGACTGTTGATTGAACCCATCACTTAGGTATGTGCCCTGACCGGGAATCGAACCTGTAACCTTTTGATTATGGGATGATGCTCCAACCAACTGAGCCACACCAGCCAGGGCTAGAAATGGTTTTGATATAAGCATCATGTCATATTGGAAGTTGAAGGTAATAGGTGGAGTTAAAAGAAATTATGGCAAATTTTTGAAATGTGCAACTATTTTATGTATATATATATCTTATATATGTAATTTTATATAATTATACATAATATATAATATCTATTTAATATATATTTATATTACCTATAATTTTCAGTATTCCCAAGTAGGCCCCTTAGTAACAGAATAATTTGAACACATCAAAGAATCCACAGGCTTCACTCTGGAGATGAATGAACTTATACAACCACATATGGAAAGAAAACAATTGTGACTGCAAGTAGGGAGGTGAAATTGTACCCTTAGTATTTTTGCTAAAGGAAATGTGAGCAAGAGAAGAAAAGTTTTGGGGGTAGGAGCCAGAGGTGCACAAGGTTCAATGCACTCAAATTGAACAGTGATGGGATGGGCAGGTGAGGAGATTCACCTCACCCTTGTCTGCATCTTCAGCACATTTGTTCCTCATAACAGTGGTTCCCAGCAGTATCATTATCTGAAGACATTTTGAAAATTTCAGATTCTTGGTCAGTGCCCATGGCTCGGTGAAACTGAGGAGGTCAAGTTTTCCCTTATTTGTGCATCATTGAGTAATCAGAGCATGTAAGAGTTGAGAAGGCCATTGTATTTTCTGAATATGAAAAAAATTGCTCTTGTTATACTGCAGGCAGTGAGTCTACTTGCTAGAGACTTGAACGTGCTATCAACTTGCTATGAACTGTGTGGCAGATTTGAGTTACAGTTTTTAATTTCTTCTCTATCTCTAAAATCAAGACACATAATGTTCCTTCCCATGACCAAGGAAAGAAAAGTAAAATCAATTTGGCCATCTTGGTAGAAATAAACAATACAAATACAACATAAGTATAACATTTTATTTAGGCGAAGCAAACATATAGGCCATATTTTGCTTACTTTCACTGGTTTACAGACTGTGTACCTGAGAGGGTGTGATGTGGACGTAAGCATAATACCTCTTTCACAGTGCTTCTTAAAGTAACCGCAGGGTCCCTGCATCAGTTCTTTGAAGGGGGTGGAGATGCTAATTAAAAATGCAAGCTCTGGGCCCCACTCTACACCAATTAAATCATAGTTTCTGAGTTATGGGGCTCAGGTGTCTGGTTGTTTACAAGCTCCACAGGAGATTTTTATGCCCAATGAAGTTTAAGAACTATTGCTCTGGACTGTAAGTTCTCTGACACAGTCATCATTATAGCCTTTGTGTGTGTTGAATAGATGGTCAGATAATATCTATTGAATAAATGAAGGCACAAAGAAAGCAATTGTTTCATCCTTGGTCCTTCTAGTAGCATCTTTTCATTATCAGAGGACTTGATAGACTGTGTATAAGATGGGAAATAAAAGCTTTAACCAATACCTCCTGATGATGAGGGAGCTTTATACACTGAAAGTGCTCCTTTTAAAATGATCCAGACAGATGCCCTGCCTGGTGTGGCTCAGTGGATTGAACACTGGCTTGTGAACCAAAGGGTCACCAAATGCTTGCAGGTTTGATTCCCAGTCAGGGCACATGCCTGGGTTGCGGGCCATGTCCCTGGTAGTGAGCATTCGAGAGGGGAGAGGCAACCACACATTGATGTTTCTCTCCCTCTCTTTCTCTCTCCCTTCCCCTCTTTCTAAAAATAAATAAATAAAACCTTTAAAAAAATGATCCAGAAAGACTTTTCAGAAAAGCCTCTAGGGAGCTAATTAAAGAGCCAGAGGCTAACATGCAGCTGAATTAGGTCTTTGGTAAATCACTGAGCTCAAGGATGAAAATGGTAGACCAGGAATACCTATGTTAAACCCCAGGACTGGGGAGATATATACTGATAGCAAACGGTCAGACAATAGATTATGGTCAATAAACTGTAGCTAGAAGGGACAAGGCAGCCATACATAAAGCTATTAGAAAGCAGTAAGTTTCTCTCCAGAGCAAGAAAGGAAACGGAACTTGAGAGACTTCTGAGTCTACATTTAGGTAAAGGAAGAGTAGAGGATGTTATGGTTAACAACAAGCCATCCCAAGATGTGCGTTTTGAACTAAAGGCAACTTTAGCCTTGGCTCAAGAGAAACTTCTGCCCCTCCCCTAACTACCTGGAATTAGGGGCCTTGCCAATTATAAGAGATTGTCAGAGATAACTTCCTTTGGCATGAATAGGGTGGAACAAACTTCTATTCACTAAGTGTCTGCTCCCCTTTCATCCTGCAATGACCCTTGGAAGCCCCCAAGGCACCTTACCTCATCTCTAGCTCAGGATGTCTTCTATACCCATTTCTCTTCCTATCTCTGAAATCTCCTGCATGTGGAGTCTCTGGCTCTCCAAAGTATGTAGGGTTTCCATACATATGCATGCATTAAATTTGATTATTTTCTTTTGTTAATCTGCCTCACGTCTATTTGAATATTAGACCACCCAGAAGAACCTTGAAGGAGGAAAAAGTTTGTTCGTCCCCACAATGTTAATGGAATGAAAGAACTGTGAAATTCAACACTGTTGGCCTCCTAGTTTTTAAAAAAGGACTTTCACAGTTGGTGGGTTTGTTCCCTTTGAACAAACAACCGAGGCTTCTACAGAGCAAGGTGAAAGCAGACCTTCTTGAAGAGTTAATTGTTGCAAATTACTTCTTATAATGATCATATAATTACATTTTCTGTTCAAATGTTATTTGTTTAAGCCACATTGTAGTGTAACTCCTAGTCAACTATGTTCCATGCTGTTATCCCACATGCTTTCATATGCGTATTTTCTAAATAAAGAATTCCTTTCTTTTCCAGCTTTTAGTTGGGTAGAGCCTTCAGACAAAACAATTTAGCAAGAACTTAGGAGATTTTCCCAAGAGTTAGTAATGTAGAGGCTAAAACTTCACAGGACAAGAATGGTGCAAATGGCAGGGGACATGTGACAGTTTCATTGGGCATATTGCTTCATCCACAGCTTCACACAACATTGCAAGGAGCCCAGCCAGGGAGAGTTATGTTATTACTCTTAAAAAGGCACTGGAGTCCCAGCTTCCTTCCTTTGAGGGCTAATGGACCATCCTTGACCTCAGTTCTCTAAAAACCCTCGAATAGCATGAAAGAAACCCTAGAAAAGGGTAGGGCTTCCCCAGAATTCCTTTAAGATGCAAACAGCCTGGCCCAATCCTGCAGACACCACACAGATCACAGCCATTTATTGCCAAATAAAGCAGCTAATCCCTCTAATTAGAAAGGCCAATTAAAGAACTCAAAGGGAAATGGTGAATCCCTTATTTATGGAAGATAAAGGGTGTCTTCTTTCTTTAGAACATTAATCATCTGTGTGGTATTGTCCCAGGATAAGTACTCTCAGGACCACTTATGACCAGCATTGTGACAGAGAGTGAGTCATCTAGGAGCTGACACAACCTGAGTCAGAGGGCTATCCAAACCCGCTGGGGGTGGGCTCTTTTCTCCTTTCCTCTACTTATTTATGGCTCAAAAATTTTTGCTGGGTCTTTTGAATGAACAGCTCAGATGAGTCATGGTTTTCCTGTAGATGGAAGGGTGGTAGATTAGAAAAAGGAGAATGAGTTAAGTAAACTATTACCTCTGGCAGTGAGTCATGTAAAGAGCTGGATAACTAAGCCAATGTAGGTAAGTGGATGTGTCAACTTGTGATGCAGCTTCTTAGCTAATGTTCCTGAATTAGATCTTAAGAAGGTCCTTCTTAGCAAATCCATTTAAGGCTCTTAAGTTGGGAAAAAATACTAAATTGTCTTATGAGGGATATAAAAAAAAATGTGTTTGAGAAGCTAGAATGATGCTGACCTCTTTCTTTAATCTAATAACCTTTTTGTACTAGCTAGTATTTATTGAGCTGTACCAAGCAATGGTCTATGCACTTTCCCTGAATTTTCTCATTTAATTCTTACAATGACTTTTTTGAGGTAGGTACAACTCTTATCTCCCTTCAGCAAAGTACAAAACTGAGGCCTAGAGAGGTTAGGTAATTTGCCTATGGGTACAAACCCAGTAAGCAGCAGAGACAAGACAGGCATCCTGGCAGTCAGGCCCCCAGCAGGTCCTCCCACTTAATTAATACACTATGCCATCCTTGCTGAGATTGCCTTTGCAAAGTGGTTATAACTGTAAAGGTATCCATATATAAAATGCTCTTGTTATAAAATTCCATTTGCTTCTCTGATTCATCGAGATGACACAATAGACCTATTAAAATTTAAACACATGAGAAAACATGGAAAAAATCAACATATTTCTAGAGATAATATATTTTCTTTAAGTTCAATCATTGAGGAATAGATCTGGCTGTGATTTTTTTTCTCATTTTTCATGCATGTGTAAAAAACAAAATAGACTAACTTGACCTTATCCCCTATACTTCTATTGCTATCTAGTAAAAATAAAAGGATGTATAGTTAAGGATAGCGAGAGAGAATAAACAAAGCAATTAATAACATTATTTAATGCTTTCTCTAAATCACTTGAATGAATTCTACATGAAGCCATAATGACAGGCTCTTTTTTGAGACAAATTGCTTGTTTTCCTAATTCTAAGATGCAAATTTTTCACATTTTAATGTTTCTAAAATTACTAGATGTCTTATAATCAGTGTGAATATTTAATGTAGAATTCTTTACCCACCTTCCAGCCTCCAAAAAGCCAATATTAAAACTATGGTTCATCTTAAAATCTTAAAATAGAAGAAATATATAGTACTTTGCATTCTCATTAATATTTATAACAATAAATCAGCCAATACAGATTGTCCACTATTTTGCTTTGTGAATACAGGTAGCTTTGCTCAAACTGTCACTTTAGATGTGACAGAACAAACACTGAATATCTTTTAAAGCCTGTGTTTTAAAATCTAATTGTATGCTCATGTTTGGGACTCTAAGTACCATTCCTCCACCAAAAGGAATACTGTTGATTCCAGTACTGGAGCAGAGAAAATCTAAGATGAGTCCAGAATATCTTGCTATGCTGCAAAATAAATTATAAAAAATCATAAGGACATGCCAAATGGATACAAGAGCTTCATGTCACCAATCTGTAACAACATTGAAATGGATATTTACAGTAATTTATTACAACCCATTGAATAAAATAAGAACCCATCAGTCCATATTGATAATAAATAAATAAACTAATTAATTAATTAACAGAAGGAGAAGCTCTTCTTTCAATAGAACATTACAGAGACTTCCAGCCAAGATGTAGGCATAGGTAAATGCACTTTGCCTCCTCACACAACCAAAAGAAGGACAACAACAAATTTAAAAACAAAAAATAACCAGAAATGCCAGAAAATTGAATTGTATGGAAGTCTGACAACCAAGGAGTTAAATAAGAAACATTCATCTAGACCTGTAAGAGGGGTGAAGACAGGCAGCTGGTGGGGAGAGGACCCTCAGCAAAGTGGTGCCTGGAGGACCCAGACAGGCAAGGCTGTGGCTGTAGGACAGGGCAAGGCGGTGGCTGGGAGACTGGGTGGTCCACATTAGTGTGTGAATGAACTGGGAGGAACAATTGGGAAGTAAGATAGCACACACAACCCAGGGTTCCAGCACCAAGAAAAGAAAGCCTCAAAACCTCTGGCTGTAATACCCTGTGAGTGTTGAGATGGCAGGAGAAACTCCCAGCCTCACAAGAGAGTTTGTTGGAGAGACCCACAGGATCCTAGAACATATACAAAACCACTCATCTGGGAATCAGCACCAGAAGGGTCCAATTTGCTAGTGGAGGAAGTGACTAAAAGCCCACTGAGAGCTGAGCAAGCAGGATTGTTCCCTCCCTGACCCCTCCCCCACATATAGTGCCACAATGCAGCCACTTGGGTTACCCCACTCTGGTGAATACCTAAGGCTCTACCCCTTACTATGTAACAGGTGTGCCAAGACAAAAAAATATGGTCCAAATGAAAGAACAGATTAAACCTCCAGAGAAAATACAACTAAGCAATGAAGAGATAGCCAACCTATCAGATGCACAGTTCAAAACACTGGTAATCAGTATGCTCACAGAATTTGTTGAGTATAGATGCAAAATAGAGGGAAAAGTGAAGGCTATGAAAAGTGAAATAAAGGAAATTGTGCAAGGAACCAACAGTGGAGGGAAGGAAACCAGGACTCAAATCAACGATCTGAAGCACAAGGAAGAAATAAAAATTCAACCAGAACAGAATGAAGAAACATGAATTCAAAAAAATGAGGAGAGGCTTAGGAACCTTGGGGACAACTTTAAATGTTCCAATATCCAAATCATAGGGTACCAGAAGAAGAAGAGGAAGAGCAAGAAATTGAAAACTTATTTGAAAACATAATGAAGGAGAAGTTTCATAATCTGGCAAAGGAAATAGACTTCAAGGAAGTCCAGGAAGCCCAGAGAGTCCCAAAGAAGCACACACCAAGGAAGCATACACCAAGGCACATCATAATTACATTACCCAAGATTAAAGAGAAGGACAGAACCTTAAAAGCAGCAAGAGAAAAGTGGACAGTTACCTACAGGGGTGTGCCCATAAGACTATCAGCTGATTTCTCAAAAGAAACCTTGCAGGTAAGAAGGGGTTGGAACGAACTATTCAAAATCATGAAAGGCAAGGTCCTACATTTAAGATTACTCCATCCAGCAAAGTTATTATTTAGAATGGGAGGGCAGATAAAGTGCTTCCCAGATAAGGTCAAGTTAAAGGAGTTCATCATCACAAAGCCCTTATGATACGAAATGTTAAAGGGACTTATCTAAGAAATTGAAGAAGATCAAAAACTATGAACAGTAAAATGACAACAAACTCACAACTACCAACAACTTAACCTAAAAACAAAAACTAAGCAAATGACTAGAACAGGAAAAGATTTGTAGAAATAGAGATCACATGGAGGGTTATCAGCAGGGAGGTGGAGGGTGGAGAATGAGGGAAAAGGTACAGGGAATAAGAAGCTACAAAATACACAAGGGGAGGTAGGTTAAGAATAGTATGGGAAATAGAGAAGCCAAAAAACTTATATGTATGACCCATGGACTTGAAATAAAGTGGGGCAATGATAGTAGGAGGGGGGTACAGGGCAAGAGGAATAAAGGGGAGAAAAATGGTACAACTGTAATAGTACAATCAATAAGATATATTAAAAAACAGAATATGACATAATAAATGTAAAGAAAAGGACAGAGTTCAAAAATCATCATTTTGCAGTCATCTGTAGTAATCAGGTAGGAATCATCATGGGATGCTATAAAGATTGGTGAAAGTTTAATGAGAAACAGTATATTTATATAATCTCAAAGTATCTCTCCACAGATTTCTTTTATTATAAAGGGGAAAATGATAACTTTACAACAGAGAAACCTGACACAGAGCACCTCAACCAAGTGATCAAAATTAATATCATTAACAATTGGACAGCCTGACATCAGTTGCGTCCTAATGGAATGCACATGGAAGGACACAGCATTTCTGGTATACCAGACCTGCTAGAGATGGGTAGCTTGCATAGAAACATAAGAAAGATCAAACGCAAAACAGTTGGTCTGTAGTCTTTTTTTTATTATAAAAGTATAATTGGCATACAATGTTATATTAATTTCTTGTGCACAATATGGTGTTTAGACATTTATATATCTTACAGTGTGGTCACCACTAAGTCTAGTAATTATTTTTACAAATAGTAAAGCCATCACAATATTATTGACTATATTCCTCTTCACCTTTTTCATCCATCCCCCAGTCTCCTCCTTTCTGACAATCATCAGTTTGTTCTTTATCTCTATGAGTCTGTTTTTGTTTGTTTTGATTTTTTAAAATTCCACATATAAGTGAAATGCAGTATTTGTCTTTCTCTGTCTGGCTTATTTCACTTAGCACAATACCCTCTAGCTCCTACCATCTTGTTGTAAATGGCTAGATTTTATTATTTTTTATTGCTGAGTAATATTCCATTGTGTGTATATATACCACATCTTCTTTACTCAATCATCTATCAATGGACACTTAGGTTTCTTTCATATCTTAGCTTTTATATTGAATGCTACAGTGAACAGAGGGGTGCATATAAGATCTGTACTCTTTAAAATGTCAATGTCATAAGAGACAATGAAAGCTTGAAAAATTGTTCCAGATTAAAGAAAACTGAAGAAAGATGAAAACTAAATACAATGTGTTGTCTAGATTTCCAAAGAGATTCTTATAT
Source organism: Micronycteris hirsuta (assembly GCA_004026765.1). Classification (NCBI taxonomy): domain Eukaryota; kingdom Metazoa; phylum Chordata; class Mammalia; order Chiroptera; family Phyllostomidae; genus Micronycteris; species Micronycteris hirsuta. The sequence goes on from PVJI01009286.1 coordinate 12,710, forward strand.
AAAGGAAAGTTGTTAGATTAAAGTTGTTAGAGATAAATAATAACTTCTTTGAACTATAAAGTATTTTAAAATGAAAAGAACAACTGAAATGTTAGATAGTAGAATTACTAAGCAAATGGGACAAAGTTTCTTGTGAGGACATTTGCTGATAAGCCAATACAATGAAAAGTGGAATGAGAATCCTGGAATGTATGTGTCTCTAATAAAGAGTTCTGGATGAATTATTTTACAATCTTTTCAGGCAAGAACCAGAATTAAATTAAGCATGCATTGTGAACAATTAAGAGTTATAAATTGGTATCTTATTATGTCACAAATTTATATTTCTTTAACATAGATGTACTTGTATTCCTCCAAATAGTCAATCATTTTTTTAATACTACTATCTTCTGGTTAATTTTTAGTATACTTTAAAAAATTTAAGTATATAATTACTTTATAATACTTACTTTATTGTATAGTTTTTCCTGGTTAGTTCACTGTTCAGTTCTTCCCTTATAATAAAGTTTAATTTTAAAGGAGAGGAAAAATTGGCTGTAGCATGTACTAGACCCTCAATTATTCATGAACATAGCCCATGGAGCCATATAAAAATACCATCATTAATGAAGAGAAAGTCATCTGATTTGTAAAAATGTTGGAAAATGATTTGCTTTGGAATTCAACTCTCCAAACAGGGGGAGATGCCATGGATATCTAGTACATGTCTAGTACATGTTTAGTACACACCTAATACACGTTTTTCTCTTTAGAGTACATATCTCAGGGTCATATCTATTTTTATCTAAGATCTTGAAAGACCAATACTGATGTATAAGGAAGACTTTCCTTTTGGCTCTTGTTGATAAGTAATGATTATAATCTCTGGGAACTTTAAGCAACTGGCTTTATTTAAAAGAAAAATATGTAAGATTATAGAAATGTGTTCCCCTCTTACCATCTTGGGAAAACCATTTAAAGCTTCTCTTTTCTTATTGAATGTCTAGACTCATAAAAATTAAAATACTTGATAGGATATTGAGACTGACCTTGACACAGACATTAATTAAGCCTGAATTAGGGAATCCAAAATTACAAAATCATCAGTCCACAAGTAGTTACTGAGTACTGACTATGTGGGAAGTATTGTGCTAGCTGTTCTATGGAAAACACAATTTAAATAATTCCTCTCCACTCCTGGATCTCAGCTCGACTTGGAAGATAACGTATTTACAAAAGTAGCTATGATGCAGGCAATATATTCTAAGGGCCATGGGAGAGAGAGAGGGTGAGGGCCAGCGAGCAGAGGGGCCATCTCTCCTTGCTGCATTTCTCCAAACCCAGCCCATTGTTAAGAGAGAGCCAGAGATCACAGATTATCAGCCCTGGAAGGAGCCCTCTGATACCACAGGTGCAATAAACAGACTCAAAAGTTGTTATTTGATAGGAAGTGCATGTTGTAATTCAAGTCTTCTGTTTTTTCTGATGCAAATAGAAATTTTTTTGTCTGGTTTCTTAAAGCAGATGGGGGTGTTGGAAAGGGGACAAGCTGCCAGAAGGGGTTCTCATTAAATAAACTATGACACTTAATCATTTACAAACTCCATTTTCTAGTTGTAAAAATAAGGATAATAGCACAGGCTTTGCATCTTATATCTGGTGAGTTAGGAGAATCATCTGAAACTATGTAAAAGTACTTTTAAAATAATTAAGTTCTATAAAAATGTAAAGGATTATTAATAACATCTGACATTTATTAAGTACTCATTATGTGCCAGGTATTGTGCTGGCAATTTATATTCACTACTTCAAATAACCCTTCCCCAAACCTCTGAGACTGATAGACCATCAACATTTCACTGAGGAAGAAACTGCAGTTTACAGTCATTAGCTGCATGAGTAAGTGCTCCAGAGAGATTTCAGGCTCAGGTGACCTGATTCAAGAGACCCCCACATACATAATTGCTCTTATGAGCTCTCAGTTATGGGAGAGGCCAAAATGAATATGTGACCATTGTCTACAGCTTGGCAGGAGCAAAGCCTGCTCACTCTCCTAATAAAGCCCAGAGTTAGGCTTGAGGTCAACATGGGGATAGACTATATACCTCGCTGGGGGAGCCACGAGTGTGTGAGAAGGTGTAAGTGTTGGGGAAAAGAGCATTTCTCAGGAGACTCACTAAATCCCTTTGTTTCACTTATGCACAGGCATACACACACACTCCAGTTCTGGGTATTTAACTGAGCTAATTTCAAACTAATATTCAAGGCTTGCAATGAAGATGCTGATTAATCTATTAGCTGCTCTTGGTAACAAGCTGAGGGATTATTGCTTCCATTGCTCTCTTTCTGCTCAGAAGCCCGATGGGGCTGCCCCCAAAGTCTCTTCATAGCCCTGGCTTTAATGGTAGCCCCCAAGTCAGTGAACAAGGCACTCAGAGACACAGTTGGGGCCCCAGCAAGGAAAAGCTGGAAAGATGGCAGCTGATTCTGAGGATCTTGGCTTCTATTTATAAAGATGAATTTGAAGGATGCTTTTGTTCTCCACTACTTCTTGGCAAAATTCTGCAGTGGAGAAGAAAAGGTGAGATGAGATTTGCAAATAGAACCCCAGATGAAATGTGCATGTGCCTGTGTATTCTGTGGAGGCTGGAAGGCCAGAATAGACTGTCATGATGGGGGGGAGGGGCTTTCTATCTCTCTCTGGCTCTTATGGAGCCTGGCTGGCACCAAGAAAGCTTCCCCCATGCAGTGCTCCCATGTCCTCACCTGTAACATCCCTCCTATTCCCAACAGAAACTGACAATCATGTGGAATTGTATGCTGGTTGGAGAAGCAATAGCTCGAGATGAAAGTCCCTGTGCAATGAGATAAATGCCATAATGCTGTCCATTCTGGAAGAGAAATTTCTGCAGTTTCTGGCCAGGCTAGCATGACCAGCATCACCTGTGCTACCCTGCCTTACCCATACCCCACTCCTTCATCCCTTCCAGAGGAATAAGACAGTGGAATGATGAAAGTGACTTGTGGTTCTCTGACTTCCCTTGTACAAGTTGGGAGTCCTCCCAAACCTGTCTTGAAGCTTATTGCCCTTTGATTTGTTATGTATCAGGTGCTGTGTTTACCACTCAACACATATCATCTTACATAATCCTCACAACACCCCTAAGAAATGGGTATTATTATTCACTCCCTCCCCCGTTTTTTACATATAAGGAAATTAAGTCCCAGAGAGATGTACTAACTTGCAGGGAGTCAAACAGATACACAGAAATGAAGCTGGGGTTAGAACCCATTTTTGTCTAACGTCAAGGCTTGACCACTTACCCCATTCACAACTGACTGGTGAATGCCACCGCTGAGGATGTCCCAAACAAGAGAGGGAAAAAGTTTGGCTTTGATGACCTGAAGTTTTGTGTGCATGTGCTTATGTATGTGCCTCTGTGTGTGGTAGGGGTAGGTATGCATGCTCATTTACATTCCCATTTTCTGTTTCTTTCTCCCAGTCCCCACTTCTGTACCCCACATTCACCTTTTACCTACTTGGAAGTTTCCTTATTCTTAGTTTTCTTGTCACTTACCTGAGAAATTAATTCACACACATATGTTAGGAACTTAGTAATTTAACTTTCCCTTGAATTTTTGCATTTAAGGGGAAATAAAGAGACAGATGCTGATAAAAATGTACTAGTCTTTCAAGTAGGAGTGGATTCAGATGTTTTCTGGAAGGAAGAAAAATGATATTTGGGGGCCATGAGTCCCATCCCTGGCTAGTGTTAATAGTGCTAGTAGGGTAAGTAAGACGCCCAGAATATCTTTAACTGTATAGTATGGCTGGAAGGGGATTGTGTCTATTCTGATAGAATTCCTTTTGGATTGTTAGATCCTTTCTCATGGAGAAATAAGAAGTGTACAATTACTATGGCTGAGATAATAAAAAGAAGGAGAAAGTAGAAAGGGAAGAATTGGGTGAGAGTGGCTTTGTTGACTGTGACGCCCCCTCAGATCCATTCTGTGAGGTCAGTTTTGATATAAGAAATAGCTGAGAGTAGATTTGTAATGACCGTTGCCCCCCAGGAAGATGTCAGCCCTCATGGTAAGTTATAGCCTACATATGCTGTTGCTATTATGGCAAATAATAATACCAATACCTTAGTACAGAATGGGCAAGCACAAAACTCACAAACACTTGAACTAACATCAGAGGCACATGTATTAGAGGAGGGAGGAGAGACTAGCCTGACCCTGTTTGAAGTTGCCCAAATAAGCACATTTGGGGTCTCAAAAAATGGGAATCCTTCTAGGCCCTATGGAATGAGAATCTCCCTGTGTCATTGTGGCCCGGGCCAGGCAGGGCTGGGCCAGGAGAGTGAGCAGGGTGAATCACAGGATCCTCTCTGGCAAAGCCACTCCTGCTGCCCACCAGCCCACGGTGGGCAGGTGCAGCCTCTCTCTCTCCATGTATCATTCACTCTGTGGCTGCCCCAAGGACAACCTCCAGCTCCCTGTGGCATGCAAATCATCAGAACCTGCACTCCAAGCATCATAGTGAACAGGAAACATCCTTTCTGCTCTCTCATTTTTAATGTAGGAATGCAAGCTCCAAAAAAGTAGGGGGATGGGCAGAGAGAAGGAGGTGGTGATGGTGGTAGGGGAACCAGAGTATCACTATGGTAACATCTTTCCTGACATAATTTTCTCCCCCTGTTCTTAATGCAGCTCTTTTTAGAGATACAGCCCTGTGCAGGGAAGGCCACGCACAGTGCAACTTTCTCACGTATCTATGGTGCTCAGCTGATATCTCTTCCTTCCTCCAATGTATATGCCTTTGATGTGGGCCTGAGCATTTGCTTTTACCTGTTCTCTTCTGTTAAACTGATCTAGTCACGGTCTTTGTTTCCGTTTCACCAACTCTTCCTCCTCCTAAATAGAATATAGTAAACTCTATAAGGACTAGAACATTTGATGATTTTGCCAACAGCTGTATTCCCATTGCCTAGAACAGTACCTGTGCCTAGTAGGTGCTCAATAAATATTTGTTTAATGAGAGAAAGAATTTATATGTAGGTTTATCAGAAAGTACATAGCTTAGCTTTAATATTTACAGACACCCATCAGCTTTTGGACAAATATTCCTAGTGAAACACTTAAAATTCTCATTTCTGGGGCACTGTTATAGCTGTGTTGCTCACTCAGGCCAAGATACAGGACAGGGGTCGACCTATCTAGATCAACTTTCCCTTCTGGAAAATTTAACCCAGATGTTAGCTCTCCCACTTTCTGAGTTTCTATAACATTAAAATGTAGTTGGTTCATTCATTTATTCAGTGAACATTTAGGGACCACTGGTGAATCAGGCACTCTTCTATGTGCTAGAGCCCAAATAGTAACCAAAACTTAGCCATACAGCATATACTCTAGAGGAATTATTTGTGAAGAAGAAAGAGCTTCTGCAGTAAGACTTCTACTACTCATTTTTTTTTCCTGGAATATATCAGATAGTTGTATAATCACAAAAGCTGAATTTTGTCTAATAACAAACATTCATTCCAGAGGGGGTTGAGGTGCAAAGTTCACTCACCCGCCATCAGCTTTCTGTTCTTTAGTGTAAAGAATTGGTAGAAATAGCCACAAAAAGGAAACTGGAGAGTTAGTTAAACAGGAAAGAAAACGGTGCTTCTGGAGGGTGTGTCACTGAAGGTTCTGCAAAGAGGGGCTAGCCAGAGGCAGGTGCAGGGACTCAAGTATCTGAAATGCAAGGTCCCTAACACCCGTGATGTGAATTAGTTTCTCTGAAAAGTGACTAGACATGTGAGCCCAAATGCTAGCTCTACTTTTTTTAGCTCCTAGTCTGGACAAATTGCATAACCTCAATAAACCTCAATATCCTCATTTACAAAGTGGGAGGACAATGCTGTTACTTACACGATTTGATTTTTGCGAGGCTCAATGCCTGACTCATAGTGTTAGCTGAACAACTGGCAACTACCGCTGAATTATTGAAGAATGCTAAGCAGAGATGAGGGAGATGAGAAGGTCTCCAAAGACAAACCTCAGTTCTGAATTTTGACCAAACCAGATCTTGCCCCTCCTCTTGGAGACCAAACATGAATATTACTTAACTCAGGCTGGCTCTCACCTTCTAGTTTTGTCTACCCTTTTACATCAGTGATTCTTGAACTTTAGAGTCCATGAAGCAAACATGGACACCTGTCAAAAACACAGAGTCCTGAATTCAAACCTGAGAAATTCTAAATGAATATCTAAATGAATCCAGGACACAGAAGCAATGGTGCTTCTAAATAGAATGTGCAAGCAGCAGTTAATGTACAGAGTGTAGTAGTAATTATATTCGAGAAAGCCTGATTCAGGATGACATGTGGAATGAATGGTCTGATGGACAAAGGCCCTGCTAGTTTCAACCTCCTAATAAAACAGTTACCAGTTTGGCTTTCTCTATATAAGTTAAAAGCCCAAAGATATTCCCTAATATAGAGATATTTGGTAGTCAGATAGTAGCCTAAATATCTTCCTTTATCTTAATGATTCAGACTCATGTAGATGACCTTAATTGTCTAAGTTTTTACAGCAGTTCTAGTCCTAAGTTATTACTGTAATCAAGTAACTATTCACAAATAACCAATTTCACAAAGTAGCCAAACAGAAAACAAGCAAGAGCCCTGGCTGGTGTAGCTCAGTGAATTGAGCACAGGCTGGGAACCAAAGGGTTGCCAGTTTGATTCCTAGTCAGGGCACATACCTGGGTTGCAGGCCAGGTCCCCAGTGAGGGCCATATGAGAAGCAACCATACGTTGCTGTTTCTCTCCCTCTCTGTCTCCCTCCCTTCCCCTCTCTCTAAAAATAAAAATAAAATCTTAAAAAAGAAAAGAAAAGAAAACAAGCAAGAGCAGACTTATTTCCATGTGAATAATTGCTGAGGACTATCCCTTCCCAGAATGCCGACGTAACCAAAGAAATCTATGTAGAAAAAAAAACAAAACAATGACAGCAATGCAAACATTTTTTTAAGCAGAAAGAAAATCTCATAGTCCCAAAGAGAATTAGCCATAGTAGGCCTCTTTAATAGTGGCATTCCTGGCAATGTAACATCATTTAATCCTAAATTAAGATATGTTCTAAGAAAATGAAAGCTTGTATCTCTAGAATACCAACATGGCTAGTTAAGTAGTGAAAAATCAAGTCCATCAAGATTCTGTTGCCTACATCTGTGTTTTGTAAACCTTTTTCTCTACCACATCATAACATACATACATTTTTTGCTATACTCCATGGGCTTTTCCCCAGAATAAAAAGAAACTTGGCATGGCATCATCATAGTGGTGTGGGAGACTGTTACAATGGTGGCCCCAGAAGATCCATTCTTCTTGGTATTCAGCTCTTGGCTGGTACCCTCCCACATACAGTACAGTTTGACCACTGAGAGATCAGCAAGCATGACTCAAACAGAGGCTTGATAAATATTTGTGCAGTGGAGATTGTCTTTTGGAATGTTCACTTTTAGAAGCCAGCTGCTATGTTCTAAAGAAGCTCAGTCTTGACTACTGAACAATGAGAAAACAAGTAGAGAGAGGCCCTGGAATAAGGTGTTAAACATTCCACCCCCAGCTGAGCCCCCAGTTAGTACAGCTACTTGAGTGATCTCAGCTCCACCACACGGAGCAGATGGATATTCTGTTGAGCCAGTCAACCTACAGAATTATAAAAAGTAAAGATCATTGATGTTTTAAGCCACTGGGTTTGGGAGAGACTATTATGTAGCCACAAATAATTAACACAGAAATTGATACTTAGAAGTAGGGTGCTGCTGTAACAAAAACCTAAAGCATGTGACATTGGATTGCTTTAAAATATACATAGGGTTTTGTTTTTATTCAGGTATGGTGAGGCCTACAGATCAGAAGATGATTGACATTGAAAAGGTAGTTTTTTCCCTCACAATCCAGGCAGGACCACGTGGGAAAGCACTAGGGTCTGTCAAGAAACAGGAGTGAGGGAAAAACATGGACAAGAGCCTTTATTATGGTTGCCACAGGAAGGAATGGGGCAAGACAGGTAATCAGGCCAACCAGGTTTAGGATTGGTTAATAATTTCAGCAGGCTTTGAAGTATAGAGACTGTCTTGAGTTGAGTGATACCTGGCCTTAGGGTGATTAGGACAGTGACTGATATGTAAGAGCTTGTAAATATAATCAGGGCTTGAGTTCTGGATTGGTTGCTCTGGATATGAAAGGTGCATGTTACTTCTAGAAATTAGCTAACCCTGGGAGGGGCAATTTCTCTTGGGTCAGTGAGACCCTAAGGTGTCAAATCATCATAAAATTCAGAAAATAGATGAAAAAAACATGACTAATACAGAATCTGCCTTGAAGAACACTAAAATTTCTATTAAGGGCTGGGAAAAAGGGGGACCTGTGTTATATATTGGTAGAACAATGGAAATCATCACTTGTGGTCACTTAGAAAATAGAACAATTATATACCTGAGGAATCACACCCAAAGAACCTCATCTATACCAGAAACTAATTATATAACAAGATGCTAGACACCAAGCCTAAACCTGATGCTAAAATGGCATATTATTGTGTGGGTCCTGGGGAGCAGGTGAGTATATTTTGAATGTAGGAGAGAAGTGAATCACTGAGGGCCAGAAGGCAGACTATACTATTCCCTTACATTAGTGGCCCCCCACAATCCATGCCTCTGGGTATTCACATCCCTGTGTAGCCCTCTCTGGCATTTACTCTGAGATTAGCCATGCGCCTTTTGTTGGCCAATGAGATTTTAGCAAAATGGTGCAAGCAAAGGCTTGATAAGCCCTTGCATTCTGGAGCTTGACCTCCTGGTACGTGCCCTCTTGGAAGCCATATTCCAAGCTGTGAAAGAACTCAGACTCAACTACTGAATAATGAGAAACTATGTGGAGAGAGGCCCCAGAGGATGAGAAGGCATTTTGGATGTTTCATCTTCAGTTGAACTGTCAGCTAAATACAGCCACATGAGTGATGTCAGTTATACCATGAGAAACAGCAAAACTGCCCTGCTGAGTCAATCAACTCACGGAATTATGAGAAATGATAAATTATTGCTGTTTAAAGCCAAGGAATGACAAATAGAGCCTGCAGACCAGATCTGGCCCATCGCTTGTCTGTAAATAAAGTTTACTGAGACATCGTCATGCCCAGGTGCTTACCTATCGTGTGTGGCTGCTCTGCATCCCAGCAGCAGAGCCCACGTGGCCCGTAGAGCTGAAATGCTTCCCACACAGACTTTAGAGGAAATGCTGGCTGTCCCGTTTTAAGCCACCAACTCCATCAGTGATCAGTTATGCAGCAGCAGATGAGTGACACAGTGTTTTGCCTAGTGAAACTAGACAAAGGTGTAAATTTGTACTAAAAGTAAGTATTGTTATAACAAGAGAGGAGAATGGAGAGGAGAGAAGGCAAAATGCCTAGAAAGGGAGATGAGAGATAGGGAGGAGATCCAATAAAATTTTTTTAAAGTAAGAAGAATAGAGAAAAAGGAATAGGTTTCCTGAGGAGTGGATATTATAATCAAGAGCAATGTTCAAACCTTGAATTTTTTTGTGGTTAATAGCTACAAAGTCATGTTTTTGTTTTGTAGGTGGTCACTATTTATATTGCAATTAGTGAAAGTATCAGTGCTAGTTGTCAACACAACATGCATTTGCCCTTAATCTGTGCCTGAAAACTGTGATTTCTATTTAGTGTACAATATGCTCAGCTAAACGACTGATGACTCCAGACCACCTTCAGCAAGAAGTGGTCATTCATAGTCAGTCCCTCAGGCTGCTGTACCAAAATACCGTAAGGGTGGCTTGTAAACAACAAGAATTTATTTCTCACAGTTCTGGAGGCTGGGAAATCCCAAAACGAAGGCTCCAGCAGATTCAGTGTGTGGTACAAGCCTGGTTTCCGGTTTGTAGGAGTCTCCCTCTAGCTGTAACCTTGCGTGGCAGAAGGGCAAAGGAGCTTTCTCTGGCCTCTTTTATGAGGACACTAATTCCATTTATGAGGGCTCCATCCTCATGACCTAATAATCACCACTCAAAGGTCTACCTTTTCATACCATCACTTTACCATTAGATTTGCAATATGCGAATTTTGAGGGGGCATATTCAATCTACACCATGCTATGATTCAGTTCTGACCAGTGAAATGTAATTAGAAGTCACTGGTAGAGTCTACATGAAAAGACATCTGGCTTTTTGCTTCCATTTGCTCTTTTCTTTTGCCATTTTACTCATTCTCCTGCCTGGAACATGGGTGTGATGTGTGTAATTACAACTATCATCTAATAACCAAAAAGATGGAAGCCCCGAGTCAGGGATGGGAAGGCAGGAAGACAGAATGAGCCTAGGTCTCAAAGAGCACCTCCAAATGGCCAAATCAGCCCTGGACTACCTACTTGCATACTTCTGGTTATGCGAGAAAAATTAATCCCTTTTCTGTTTATGCCATTATTTGGGAGGTTTCTGTTGCTTACCGCATCAATAAACCATAGCTAATACAGATCGTGTCCTAGTCTTTTCTTAGGAATCCAGCCCTATCTTTAAAAAGTTGGCAGATTGAAAGACAAAGCACAGGGCTATCACAGAAGAGCAGCTCTCTCTCTCTCTCTCTCTCCTTTATTTGAGTGATAATTTAGAATCAGTGAAGCAGCCCCAAATTTTTCATTTTGTAAATGATAAAGAATAGTTCTTTTGATGTTTTGGCTTATTTGGAGTAATAAAAAGAAATTAAACTTAATTACTGGCAAAATCATATTAGACTACTTAAACTAAAGTGTCATAAATGTCCCTTAAGTTGCACATTTCTTTTAATTTACTAATAAGGTAGATGGAAGTTCTTTAAGTTTTAGTATGAAAAGACCTATGATGTCATTTAAATAAAAACTCTGTACCTGTTTTACTTATTTTTCTTTTTTAACTTATAAGTTGATTAATTGAATCCTGCAATAATCTTCAAACTAACCTTCCCTCTGGGGTGTCTTTTTCTGATACCAACCAATTCTCCATTTTTCTGACACAGACTTGGTGTCCAACGATTCAATTCGATAGGACATCAGCTATGAGGAGTTAGTCCAGACTTCAGAGGTTAAGGACTCATTGTCACTTCAGACACCAGTCCTGGGCCACCGGTACTACTGACTAGACAGCAATAAATTGGGGTTCCCACGACTCCCTCCTTGGGTTCAATAATTTGTTAGAATGGCTGACAGAACCCAGCAAAACACTTTGCTTATGTTTACCAATTTATTAGAAAGGACAACTCAGAAGAGCCAATGGAAGAGATGCACAGAGCCAGGTATGGGAAGCAAGGGCACAGGTGTACCACCCTCCCAGAAAGTGGATTGCTCACCAACACAGAAGCCCTCCAAACCTTACTGTTCAAAAGTTTTTGTAACCCAATCTCCAGCCCTCCCTATTCTCCCTAGGTTTTGGGGGGTGGGACTGAGAGCTCCCACCCTCTTATCCAATTTTAATTTCCCTGGTGACCAGCCTCCATCCTGAGGCTATCTAAGAACCCCACCTAAGCCACCACATTAGCATAAATTCAGGTGTGATAAAAAGGGGCTTCTTAGGAATAATAAAATGCAGTCCTATCATGTAGGGAATCCCAAGGGTTTTATGAGTTCTGTGCCAGAAACTGGGGACAAAGATATTACACTATACCCCCATTCCTTTTTCTTCTCCCAACTCTCCATAAGGATGAGATATATACAAATTCTATAGAGTATTTTTAAAGCAGTTAATGAGTATAAACGTCATAAAAACTTCAACTCTTACACCTGTTAGAGGAAATAATAATAGTCAATTTTTAAACTCTGCAGATAATCCTTGAGTACTATGTGGTCAATGTCACATTGGTCCTGTCTGATATTTCCACCACAAGCTCTCCAAAAAGTCCAGGTTTTTCCAGGAAGATGAAAAACATTTTATATGGAGGAAAGTGTAAAGACCCTTAACCTGGGTCAATCTACTTACAGAGATGGATTCTCCCAAAGACGGATCAACTATTTATAAGAAGTAAAATTTTCCCCTTCTTCAGCTTGTCACATCCTTCCGAGACTTTGACATCTCTGAATTGCCCTGTTCATGGCAGAAAAAATGGTATTTCTTTTATTCCCCCTCTTATAAAATGATTTTATTAAATTGATTTGGACATACTTTAGGTCAAATAATACTTTCTGAAGATAACAATTGTGGACATTAAAGCTTGACATAAAATTAGTAGCTTGAAAATATTAGTCATATTTCCCAGCAAGAGCACAATAAAAATTCAACTATGTAGGAATATAGAACTCTACGACTAGCTAGAAAATCAGAAATCATTTAGCCTAATATCCTCATTTTGTGAGAAAACTAGACTCAAGGTTAAGTGATTTTCCCAAGCTTACGTACCTAGTAGTAATAAAGCCAGAAATCAAACCATTTTTTCCTAAAATTAAAATTTTATCAATGATAAAATCAACTGTTTTCTATCAACTAAAAATCTAGGCTTTCTAATGGTTCACACTACTGCAACATGAATGATATGACACAACAGTACAAACTGAACTAACAAGGAAAATGGGGACAGATTCATGGATGGAGAGCAGGAGGGAAGCTAGTAGAGATGGGGGTTATGGGGTGGAGGAATTGAGCAAAAGGAAAAAGCCTCATGGACACGGAAAACATCGTGTTGATAGTTGGGGAGAGGGGGATATAAGGGGACTAAATGGTAATGGAAAAAAATTCAATAAATATTAAAGAAAAAGACACAACAGTAAGTCATAGTTGAGGGTTTCAAGCCTGGAAGGGACTTTGTCCTATATCTGAGGCAGCCCTCTCACTGAGAAAAGGACACAATGTGTGAGAAGTGACTCCCCAAAGGCTTATTCATGATGTCTGGAGTGAAATCCAGACAGTGGCCAATTAACCCTCAGTCCCATCTCATTTCACGGCCCGCCCATAGAATTAAGTGCTCCACTTAAATCTCCTTTACATGTTGAGGATTTAGTTATCCAAAACCCCCTTCCAGTCAAACAGAAAAATTCAAATATGAGAAAATCAAGCTTTGTTTCAGTATTTTCATGACAGTTGACAGACACCAGGAACACAATCATGTGTTTCAGAGCTTCAGAGATCCTTAATTACCCTAAAGACTTCCTGAGCAAAAGGACTATGTGTGGGAAATCAATGAAAACAGGAAAGAGAGGAGAAACACAGCTGAAAAGTAGTTACTTTTTCTTCTTGTCATTGGGGACTTTTGGTCTTCTAAATATTCCTTGAGTTCCTCCACATAAATTTTCAATATCAGTCCAGCACACAAAATGAAAAGCCTGTAAGCATCAGATACTGAGTAGCTCAGTATCTCCTCGCTCACTGCTCACTATACACCAGTGCCCACCCGCTGGTATTTCTGTCTGACCTGGACATGGACAGCTCTTTGGGTTATGAAGGTGGTTGTTTGGGTTCACATAAAACTAAAGATAAGACCAAATCTACACATGGGACAAAGATTCGAGTCAGCTATGCTCACTGAAGTTCCACTGTCCAGAAGAGACAACCTTGGGAGTCTGAGACTTTGAATATAAAAGGCCTTGGACTGTCAGATTTGTTTAGCCATGTCAGGGGAGGTGCCCAGACCATGGATAGTTTGTCTGAATAGTTTCTGTCCGATAGTTTCTCGTCCTCGTATAACCAGAGCACACCCACCCACCTGACCGCCTGGCCTGGAATGTTGCCTCTCTGACTTCAGGTACCCCCCAATAGCTGCTGCCTACCTGACCCCTATCACACCCTCACCTGCCCACCATTAATCCTTATAATCATTTCCCTGCTTCAGCTGATTGGACCTGACCTTACCTGACCTTAGCTACCATCTGTTCCCACAGTGGAGTCTGAGCACGCGCACATTGTATCCGTAACCCAGTTATTGCAGTGAGCCCTCCACCATGCGGTTTAGCTTGTAACTGTCAATAAAAAATAACATGCACCCACAAACCTGTGCTCATGTGCACGTGCACACAAAACATACACACATGCATAAATACACTCACAGCTTATTGGCTGTTGAAAAGAGAATTCCTGGAAAACAAAGATGACTCTGATTCTTCCCCAGCCCCTGACCCCTGCCTTTTAAAGCTCTATTTTTAATGTACAACTTTCTTTTTAGTAAAAAGGTTTTTTTCAGGAAATAAGCTTTTACAAAATTATTTTCAGTACCTGATGTATCAAGGCATTTAGCCAATTCTGATAATTTTATTAAAGAAATCAGTAAAGAAAAAAATTAGTTTTATTTTTTCTAACCAAATGCACACACACACACACACACAAACAACTATTAGATTGCCAAATATTTAAACTGTTTTATGGAGTGTTGTGTAGACCCAGTCTAGAAAAGCTAAGAGTACAAAACAAAGATGAAACTTGTAGAATCTGATGACTATAGAAACATAGAAAAATTAAACCTGGATATAGAGTTAAGTATAATCACAGAGGTAAAAATAGATTAATCCATTTGCAAGATATGAATATGATGTATCTAGAATATATCTCTAAGTTTTTGAATATGGATTAATCCCAGAATACACAGGCAGAAATATATGTAAGCGACACACACACACACACACACACACACATAGTTAAGTGCTAAAAAATACATACTCTATTATATTTTTGTTTATGTAAAATATAATTTATACTAGTGTTCTGTTTGAGTTAATACTTTCAAAGAAAAGTAAGACCAATTGGAAGACTCCTATAAATGTAGCACAAAAAAGTAAAACAGAGAAAACTAGGTTTTCTAATAAGGCATAATAAATAAGTAGGGCTATAAAATAAATGATGACTAAAAACAATACAGTACAAATTGCTTTAAAAATCTTTCACCAACAAGACACATTGAAGAAAGTAAAGCAGACAAAGCTATGGTGAGGAGCAAGTTAGAGATAATCACTTGGAGAGTTGAGTATTACTAAGTAATCGGAGTGGGGGAAATGCATTTGGACTACAAAAGGCATATAAACCAGGAGCCAGCGTGTGCCTGGCAATCTTGTCTGGGCAGCTTTACTGAACTGACCAAAATACTGCAATTTGTTTTGTTTTTTGTTTTGTTTTCTGCCATCGTAATGGATAGTTACTGAGCAATTGATTGTGTCATTGTGCAGTTGGTTGGATTTGGTCATTAAGATGGATGAAATGATTGGACCAAGTGTTTCATGGTCTGGTGATCTTGGTCACCTTAATGACCCAGTTGTATTGACTGTGCAGAAACCTGACCACCATGCATTCTTTACATCTCCAATTGATATATTCTTGTAATCTATGTACTGTCCTTAAAGCTGTTTCCACGCTTTCTCTTTTTTAAATCTCAGAGAACTAAGACACTGCTAAAGATCTAAAATTAACACAAACCAACAACGTAACTATATTAAGACATACAAGGCTGTAAACATATTGTAGATAATGAATTCATGAATACCACCTACTACTGAGATGCTTTTTAAAAAAATGCAAGATAAATTTTTCCTATGAAATTTATCAAATTAAGGTTTGTAGATCCTAACATGTCTTCTATCCCCACCCTGATATATTTTTAGGTCACTGATATATTTAATGTACACTTATACATTAAGTATAAATTGGATTCTAGCAACTGCAGGGTGCGATGCTCTGAGCGGTAGCCTGCATTCACTAGGGTTGCAGACACTAGAAGCTTTGCCCTCCCAGCCTCAGCCAGTGCTGACTGAGGCTGGTGAGAACTTGAATTAAATCTTGACTCCTAGACCCAAGGCCCCAAAACAGAACTGTGGCTGTTGGGTTTTGTTCATGCCTTACAAGTATCCTTCGCTGCCACTCAGATCCAAGCACTGGAATTCCAGAGTAAGGCCTGGCTTCCTGGGAAGCTCATGTCACAGAACTACCCCTAATATTGGTCGTGGCCACGTTATTTCACATCTGTCTAGCCAACTCCTCCTTGGTTTGCAAACAGTCCTACAGAGACTGTCATCCCCTCCCGGTGACCAGAGCCCACTCTGAAATGCAGTACATCTGGCCAGGACCTGGATGCCCCTGGCACCTATCAGCCCTCCACTCCAGGAACTGGAATCTTGCCCAAAGACAGCCTTCTGGCAGGGATTCTGCAACATATGGGTACAACTCCCAGAATCAAGACTGCCACCTGCCTGGCTCCCAAGGGCTCACCCACTGCTGTGCCCTGTCCTACCGGATTGGACATTGTGCCCAAGATTGCTTGCACCACGCCTGAGCTTCCTCCGTGATTCTCAGCTGGGCTTTGTCCTTGCCCTTTCTGGGACTCACTCTATAGTCCATCTCCTTGGCTCTTGCGCTACTATCCTAATGTTTCTGATATCTAACATGTTTCTCATGTAAAACCCACTCAAGCCTAGTGGAGGGAACATCAAACTGGAGACCAGAAAACCAGAGTTTCTAGCATTGTTGCAAACATTAACTAGTCATTTTGGCTCAGTCTCAGTTAAATGCACCAATGAAGGGTGTTAACAGCACTTAATGCTGGAAGCTCATTTAAGTTCTGATTTCTTTAAGTTCTATGAAAAGGCTTAGAATTTGATTTAGAAATGTAAAGAAATTATGAAATGAGCATGTACACAGTTGGTGATGACTCAAAGGTGAATATTATACATTCTGATTTGGTTCTGTTTAGTATTATATTCATCATCTAGAAAAGGGAGTTAGAACACGGGTATAATTTGCAACTTATATTAAATTATATTAAATATTTTTCAGCCCAGAAAAAAATATATAAAGAAGTCTAAAGAGGATAGAAGAAAAAATAATATAAATAAGTCTAAAGAGGTTAGAAGATTATTAGAAAATATTAGATTTTTACCTATAAAAATATAAGATTTCTACATGCAAAATGCCAACAGATATATCAGGGGATAAACATAACTCAAATCAGATGCTCCGCAGGTGGGAAAGGCAGCACAAACATTGTCCAAATTATCTAGAAGCATGTTTGGTACAATTTTTGAACTAAGAGAGCTATAGGGTAATGCAAGATAAAAATCAGTATGGATTAGGAAACAGAGCAGTGATCAGAAATCTAATCTTATTCCCTAAGGCAGATAGGAGTTGACGTTCAACTCCCTTTTCTCTTACATTTTTTGTCACTACAGAGTTATTCTTTTTTTAAAGCAAGGCACTTACTTTTCCAAACTCCCTGCTGTCCAGGTATGATCATTCAACTCAGCTCTGTCCAATATGACATAGGACAAAATCTGCCCAGAGGATTTTGGTAAAGTTCTTATGTTGTGATAAAAGGGACAGATATCAGTGCTGCCTCTTCTGTCTCATAACTACCTACAAGTATCCATACTACCTGGAGCTGCAGCACCCATTTGACCACCAGATGCAACACACATAGAAATAAGAAACACACAGACAGTTAAAGATAGCAGAGAAGAGGGAAGAACCTGGGTCTCTATTCATCTCTCCATGAGATGAATCAATGCCATTATCTACCACCATTTTTCTTGTTATAGAATACAAAATTACTTAAAAAAATCATCATTAATTGAGTTAATTACTTACAGGCTCTGAAACCATCCTGATACATCCCTCTCGCCCCTGCTTCTGTATCAGCTCAAGTACACATACACTGCAAAAGCTTCCACCCAATGGCCATGACTCCAGTAAATGACCAGGGTGTGTCCATAGTAACATTCCTGGGACAGGACAGTTAAGATTTGAAAAAAAAAATTATGTTTCAAAAATTAAAATGAGGAGAAAAAAATTAATGAATTTAATATTGGTACATTTATCTAGAGTTCAATGTTGAAATTCTGGTTTGAGAATCTAAATGAAAAAGTACTGATCCCAAAAAATGCACATCAACTCACTGAAAAGAAATCATGCTAATTTCTACATTTCTTTCTTTGATTGAAGTATAAAATATTAAATAAGGGAAAGTTAGTCAGTGAACATATACTGAGTTAACCTAAGTTATGCTAGGTCATGTGCTATGAACTGCAGATGCAAAGATAAGTAAAATTCAATTCCTTCAAGAAATTTGTTAGTGTCTTAGTTTCCATATAATGATGGAAATAGGTGTGTGATAAGTGCTTGACTGGGGCCTGTAAAAAAAGAATGTTAACATAAGAAATGGTGGCATGAGGAGTGTGCTCATGATAACAGGAGAGAGTGTACATGTATGTTAGCTGTTAGAAGAATGAGAATTTCATCATTAAACACTTGGGAAAAATATTCTGTGATTGAAGTCAGTATGTGTACAGGCTGACATTAGAGGTAATTAAGTCATAGATCTCTTTGGAGAATGCGGTGAATTTGGTGTTTAGCGATGTCATTGGAGAAGTAGGTAGGCAGGCTGTGCGATGGCCAGGCAATTGGATTTTTCCTATAGTTAACTGGGAGTTACTGCATGTCAAGTAAAGGAGGTCCATGGTCTGGGAGAAATGTGTTAGAAAGATGACTCTGGCTGTGCATAGAAGATACATTAAAGACATGAGAGACTACGGGAAGGGAAGTAATTAGGAACCAATTGCACACAAAAAAATCAGACATGAAATGAGAACCTAAAATATTGACAGCTAAAGGGCTTCAGGACTTACTGACGGTGGGTAAAGAGGAAGAAAGAGGTTTCCGGCACATTTTTGGCCACAATAAGTGAAAGAGTGGCACTCCTCTAAACCAGAATAGGGATTACAGGGAGAGGTACATATTTTGGTGAGAAGATGCAGGGGGAAGATAAGAGTTCATTTTGGGAGAGTGAATCAAGCATATGGACTCTGTATATGAAACAAGATTCCAACAAGCTATGGGCTGCAAATACAGAATTGAGAGTCATACAGAATGCTGTGGTGGTGGCGGAAGCTGTGGGCAGTGCTGAGAATGCCCAGGCGGGTGGTGCCCGAGGAAGAGAAATCTGACAGTAAGAAAGAGAAGGCATCAGAGATGGAGAAGGAAAATTAGGAGAATAAAGTACCATTGAAACCAAGATAAAAGGAAATTAAAAATAAAACAGAAAACAGAAGTGGTTAGTCATGAAGCTGCAGAGAAGCCTTATAAGGTAAGAAATAAAAAGGTGTGTGAGTGTGTTTGTGTGCGTATTTCAGCAAGAGGAGACAGAGAGAAAAAGAGAGTGGGTTCACACTGACAACTATGAGGTTCCTGGTGACCTAATTAAAGCCAATGTATTGGTGAACACGAAAGGCAAATTGCCAAGAACTAAGAATTGAGGAGGTGAAGAAGTGAAGGTGGTGGGCAGAGGCACACAATAAGATGCAGAGCTAGGATTGAAGCAGAATGTTTTACTTATGAAGAAAGGAAAGAAGCTAGAGTCTTTTAAAGGATGAGGCTGAAGATTCATTGTTAAATTTTCAGGGAGGAAGATGGTGATGATATAAGAGAAGGAATAGGAAGAACAAGGCCTCTGAGGAATTACAAAAATATATTATTGCAAATATGCAGGGGAAATTTCCACCTCCACTTTGCCCGGTTCAAGTGCAGATAAGTTTTAAGGCGGCAAGCAGCAAATGAGTGAAACTTCTGCCTGAACGCATCTACTTTCTAAGCGAGAACAAGGTTGTGGTATTGGCTGCACTGAGAATAAGGGAAACGATGGAATGGCAAGCCCAAAGAAAGTGGAAAAATTCAAATATGCAATATTACAAATGGAAAGAAAGGAGAGTGGGGAAACAAACATTTTCAGGCCTGCTTATATGCAGTTTATATTCTAGAAGGGTGGAGGTTGTAGAAGAAGCAGCAGGTTGAAAAGACAAAAGAGAAGAGGCATAATTGATGAACCCTGGAGAAAGGGATCAGCTTCGCATAGGGGTATTGTAACCTTTTTTCTGACATGAGAAGGAAGAAAGTGAGGGTTTCTGGACTTCAGTCATGCACTTCATAAATAATCTCTCAAGAGTCTCATGGACAAGGTGGAGAAATTAGGACTGAATGCAAAGGCAGTTCAGTAGACAGATATCTCGTTGAATCGAAGCTGATTAATGGTTTGATGCTTGTGTGCAGGAAGAATTCTATTTGCATGGCTAAAGAAGATGTCCTTGCCCCTGTCCTGTCAGGCATTTTTTAAAAATTTGATGCCTTAGGTAGAGATATATAAGCCTTGCTCATCAAATGTGGGGATGACAGGAAGCCAGAAGGAATAAAGATGACAGAAATGTGGGATGACAGAATTAGGATCTAAAGAGTTATTGACAGAGTGACTTGAATGGTTGAATTTAACAAGGTGAAACTAAATAAGAATACAGACTCAATATTTTACTCAGGTGAAAAAATAAAACAAAAGCTAATAACAGAATTAGATGACTTCAGGAAGGTGTGGAGGGTACTTAGTTAAGCAGCATGACACATAAACAAATGTTTCAAAATTTTAGTTGGAGTAAATAAGTGATATGCTAGACATAGCTGTATGAGCTTTTGTGAACTAATTGTTAAATTTTCAGGAATTTTTCAAGCCATTGTTAAAAAGAGCCATTATTAAAAATTAAACAATACAAACTTAAAATTAAATAAATTACATTTTAAAAGATACTCAAAATGAATCACTTCCTATTTTTTAATCTTTTATTATTATCTACATTCTTGGAAAGATGATCTTAACAGTGGTCAAAAGTTAAAAATGGAAAGCTTTGGAAGTAACATGCTTTCCTTTAAGCACAAGATATTTTAATATTGGTAACATCAAATGGGGAGTTGGGCCAGATGACCTTATAGATGTCATCCAGCCTCCTGGAATCTTTGAAGTTCAAGGGTATGCAATGCAAATGACTGAAGGCGTGCAAGCCCAATTTCTGTGAGGATGATTATTTGAAGACTTATTAAGAGGGAGCTCATACCCTCATTATCCTTCAGACCATCATTAAATACATCCACACTGTTGAAAGCCCAGAAGATGACAATTTGTTAATGTTAGGGAAAGAGACTCCTAATATATCAGATATTAGAAATGAGGATGACAAATCCTTAATGAGAGATTCTCTCAACTTAAAAAAGTAAACAAAAACTTTAGAGTCATTAGCCAGTAGTGGGGATATAGACAAAAAGGCACTTTAAATAATTCTGTAGAGTCTATAGTAATGGATTAAAGATATATAAACTAATATAATTTCAGCTTTTAGTACTCAACATTTATATGTGGATTAGAGACACTCTGGTGTGAACTGATGTATAGTAGAATTACTGCATGCTAATTTTGTCTGGGAAATTCAGAGAGGAGTATTTTAATCAACAGACAATCTTGAGAAGTCAAATGGTGGAATTTTTCATTAAATTTTAGAGAAGTTTGACATGTTAAGATGAAGAAACAAATAGGAAACTTGGAAGTAGAGAATTAAATAACCACAGGAGGAACTCTAGAAGATCTTACAGGTACCAGAGGGATTTAAAGGAAGATTTGATGAGGTTTATTGGGAATATGTATATATCCCAGAACCTTAAGGACAGAGAATGGGAAAGTCTGTTTAAGAAAATTCTGTAGACAGAGTATGTTGGACACCTTGGTGTCTTTTGATGGCTTCACTGTGAAGAATTTTAATGTACCTGAATTTAGACATTAAAGGGCCAAGGCTGTTAAGCACAAAAGCTCAGTTCTAGTCTTGACAAAATCACGGTGGAGTGGGAAAAGGGAACAAGGAGAAAATAACCAAAAGGACTGAATGACAGAACGAGCTGCTCTCTTAAAATGAGGGTTGAAATCAATACTGTTTAAGTAAGATCTATCACTGCTTCAAGCCAATGTGAGCAAATTAAGTAATACGAAGCTATATACCTAAAATTTCTTTTATTACCCAACTATAAATTATATAGTATATAAAACCTCCGAACACTGTTCAGTTTATAGAAAATAGTAAAAGCATTGTCATACGACATGAGAGAAGATAAAATATTATGAGTTTAGGGAAATCGTCTTTGGAGAAAGACATCTTCCTGATTCCCCCACATGATGATGGTTAGCCTTTCATGGAACCCAAGGGAGAGCTTCATGTTTGGAGCCCACCAGGAAGGCTATGATTTGTCATTTCTCCAAGCCATGTGCACTCCAGAAAGAAGGTTAGAATGGGGAGAATTGAGTGTGTGAGAGGGGATGGTGAGAAGCATAGCCATGTCTACGTAGAAGAAAATAACAATTACAGATTGAAACAATTGGAGATCCTGAAAGTCAATGTCTGAAATTTAGTTCAAGCAGCCTTCCTCCCTCCGTTTTTCCCTTCTTCTCTCTCTTTCTCCTACCCTCCTATTCATCTTTAACAATTCTTTGTTGAAGATTTAATGGCTCTGAACTGAATACTAAAAAACAGAAGCAAATTTACAAGAAGCTAATTCAGCTTAATATTTTGGACTCCTTGTGTGCATGGACCATATGCTGCATGTTTGTACATTTGTATAAAATTTGAAATAATAAGATATTTTAATAGCAACCCTTTACGATTCCTATTCCTTTCCAAACAAACTTTCCCTCTGTAACACTTCCCTCATGTCAGATTGTTTTGAATGACTGTAGGCAGTTTGAGGAACCAAGTAAGTTGAGTTTGTATTGGTGTTACATTTAGACGGGGTTTATGAGATGTATCTGCGTTGTTCCTAGGGGCTTTTATGTAGAGTTAAGTCAATGCGAGCCATCCATGCCTTCAAGGAATACAATGTGCCAACTCACTGGGCTTGGCAACTGTAAAGTACATGACCAGAGGTTAAATTACAATGTAAACATCACCTGGCTTACATAATGTGGCACCTGAGTCATATAGTAAAAATGAGAAACAAAGCTGGAAATGTATGAAGCCAGAAGCTAGCCTGAACTTTTTCCAGGCATTGGTTGTGTAAAATTTTAAGTGGGAGATTCAGTTCTCACCAATGCCTGACCAAAACCAAAGTTCCTTCCTGTCAGGAACAAATTTTTAAAATGCCGCACAATTCATTTGTAAATATATAACATATATTTTCTCTCTCCATAGCAATTGCTTGAAATAGAGTTTTTCAAAATTCCTGTGTTTTGTATTAATGAATGCCCTACACCAAAAATACATCAGTACATAAAGTCTCATATTTTAAACCTCCTGTATAAATACTAAAAACAAATCCAGTCACTTGTGTTAGAGGAAAGACTAGATTATGTCTCCATTCTCCTTCCGAATATTATATTACACAGTCATTGCCATACAAAAAGAAAATCAAAGAATATGTAGCCAAAAAAATAGAAATTATAGAGATTTGTTAAGGAGTTATTTTAAAATATTACATTTATTTTTCTGAATTTGTAATTTACATCATTTTTTGTGGTATATATCATTTAAAATATATGATATGACTTCTTATTTCAAGTAAATATTCACATTCATACTTCACTTGTATTCTTTTTCTTAAAGAAGTCTCCCCCAAATCATATAAGCTTTAGCTCCCATGAAACCCATGCATACACCTGCTGGAAACACCAGAAACAGTAAAATGTAGGACATGGTGCTCGCCATTCAGATATGTGTGTTTGGGGCCGGGGGTGGGGGAGGTAGGCTGAACAACAAACTGTTACAATACATCCAGAGGAATAGGAAAGAGGTGAGCGGAAAGTTCTGTGATTCCTTCAGTAATCAAATTTTTTTAATGCTCTAATTTCAGGCTCTGATTGTATATTGTTGGTGGTTTGTGTAATCTGATGGAATTTTTTACATCAGCTGCTTAATAGTGATGTAAGTGACTGAGATCTGTTCACTCAGGCAATCACAACTTCCTTGAAAGCTGGTGGCAAGATGAGTCTCAGTTTGTGGGCTGCATGCTTTTCATCTTCTCCTCCTGTGCCACCAGCACCTGGTTACCTCCCCAAGATTTCCTTGTTCTGGCATATTGGCTACTAAGAGTTTCAGATGGTCTCTAGGGTTTGCTGGAGGGAGAAATTCTAAGAGGATCTGAGGCAAGTCTGGAAAGATGGATGGAGATTTAGAGTCCTAAAAATCATCCAGGTCCTGGCTTCAGACTCTTGTCTGCCTGCAAGAAGCAGGATAAATTCTGGCAGTAAGGCTATACTGAAATGCTATCAGACTAATTAATATGGTGACATCATACCAGAGAGGCTCCTGTCCCTCTGGAGCCCGAGGCAGCCACGTCTGCCTGGAAGATTTTGGCAGGCTCAGACAACTTCCGAATCTTCTCTCTTAAATCTGATCTTGTGTTGCACTTGAACATTTCAACGCTTCCATAAAATGAACACTATCAAAACTGACTCGTCACCTTTCTCACAATACCAGGTCCCTTCCTGGACCTCCTCACATCTGAATTCTGTAATCTCATTCTCCAAGCTTCCCAAGTGCCATCTTCAACCCACTTTCTCTTCCTCCCGATTATTCTTCTGTGGGATAAATAAGACAGAATATGTAAAGCATAAAATATGTCATACCTGGAACATGCTAGGCACTCAACAAGTGACAGTTCACTTTCTCTTCCACTTTGTCTTCCTGATCTAGGCATTAGAATGATTTCCTGTTCCTCTTACTGAACCCCATTACACCTGTCTCTCCATTCCACACTATACAGCTTCATACAGGCATTCTCTAAAATGTCTATCCTCACAAACCTATGTCTGATCCCCTGTAGTGGGTTGACTTGTGTACCTCAAAAAGCTGTATCCAAGTCCTAACCCTCAGTGCCTGTATATGTAATCTTTCTTCGGGGAAAGTGTCTTTGCAGATACAATTAAATTAAGGATCTGGAGATAAGACCATCCTCATCCTAGATTCAATGACAGGTGTCCTTATAAAAAGAGATGAAGGCCGTCTGAGAGGAGGCAGATTGGAGTGATGCATCTTCAGACCAAGTAATGTCAAGGACTGCCCACAGCCACTAGAAGCTAGGAGAAAGATATGGAATGGATTCTTCCTCAGAGCCTCCATAAGAAACTAATCCTGCCTACACTTGAATTTGGACTTAGAGAAATATGAGAGAATAAATTTCTGCTGTTCTAAGCCCTTGAGTTTGTGGAAATTCCTTATGGCAGCCCTAGGACATTAATACACTCCATTATCCTGACGACGCAGGTGCTTCTTAATCTGGGTGTGTAGTCTATCTTTCCAAGGTTCTCTCTTGGAAGGTTCTCCTTTACAGCTTCCCCTCTTCTGTATATTAACAGTCCCTTGATCATGCAGTAATTATTTGCATTTTACCTTTTTCTAATGTGATGCTTTTCCCTTCTCTAAAACTCATTGTGCTTTCTCCACTTGTTAAAATCCTAATCATGAAATGAAAGACCTACCCTGGTCCACAGTGATTTCTTTCCTATTCTGAATTCTTATAATACACATTTGGCATCAAATCCTGTTTAATTAAAACAGCATTTGTTTTGTTTTTCATCTATGTGTATCTCCTTGAGGGCAGGATGTTTTTGCAACATAGAAGACATTAAATATATGAATAAAATCAGAAAGTACTGATAGAGAATACAGATTTTATGGGTTGAATTATGTCCCCCATGCAAAAAAAAAGAAATCATATGTTGAAGATCTAAATCCAGCACCTCAGAATATGACTGACCACATTTAGATATAGGATCTTTAAAGAAATAATTAAGGTTAAATGAGGTCATATGAGTGGACTGTAATCCAGTCAGACTGACGTCCTTTAGTAACAGGAAATTCAGACACAGAGAGATAGCAGGAGTGCCCATGCACAGAGGGACCATCACGTGAAAAGGCTGTTTGAGGACAGCCTTCAGTGAGCCAAGGAGAGCCGTGGGAAATGTCTTTCCCTTATGGCTCTCAGAGGAAACCAACCCTGCCAGCACCTTGACCTCGGTCTTCCAGCCTCCATAACTGTGAGAAAATAAATTTCTGCTGTTTAAGCCCCGCAGTCCGTGGTATTTTGTTATGGTAGCTCTAGCAAACTAATACAGCAGGAAAAAGGTTAAGACTCAAAGTTAAAAAACATTAACTCCTGGGAGGGGGAGTAAAAAGACAAGTGTAGCCATTAGTAAAGCCCAATGCCTTTTGGTTTTATTATGAAAACAATATTGATTTAGAGTGAAATTCAAAGAGATATGAGAGAAATGGGTCCTGACCTCTACTACTCTTCACCTTCTTTTAAAATGATGTTATTGCCTAACCTACAGTCAGGAAATTACCTGATAGTCTCATGAATTAATCTGCTAATCTAAAATTATGTAGGTCCAATCTGGAATTTAAGCCTAGGCTTTTTCTGGGGTTGGCCATAAAGGTATACAGATTAGTGGATTTATTGGTGGGGATCAAAACAACACTGGTTAATATATATATATTTTGCCAATATCACATAAAGTATGCTTTTCTCTTCCTCACTCCTTTACCATCCCATAACTTCCATTGCTCAAAGGAAAAAAAGTATTGAAATTGAGTCTATATTATTCAAATTAAATTTGGAATCTTGAGTTCTCTTCTAGGAAGTAATTTTTCAGAGGCTCATGACAGAATGTAGTATGTCCAAAGGGAGGCATCCAAAATGGGTAGGGCTGTAAAGACTGAAGTCCCTGAGGGCAGTTGGAGTAGCCGATGTTTGGTCAGAGATATATGGAGGGCTGGTTCCTGGGGAAAGGTATCAGCTTGCTTTCCACAGCCCTTGAGGTAAGGGCTGGGCCTAAAGGTGAACCTTTCAGAATGCTAATTTCATTTCAACACAAAAATTTTCACTACATCGTCTAATTTTTTAAGGACCAAAAGTAATGAGGTGTAGAGGCCCATTGAGTGGCAATGTATTTTAGTAGCTAACAGGGTTTTGTAGTTATTACTTTGCCTCTTTTATCTGTGTGACCTAGTCTAGGTACTTAATTTACTTAGCTTTAGTATCTTCATCAAAATAGATTAATAATTGCAATGACCCCATTTAGAGTCTTAGACGAAATAATGCCTGTGAACTACTGAGGAAACTGATGCCAAGAGGGGGGGTTTAACATATTTTCGTCACAAAGTTCATCCAGGCTTATGCCTCGTCCTAAGCTCTAGACTCTGTTTGACTTCATTATGCCACTTGGGTCCAAGTTTTCTTCCAATAAATCAAAAGGAAAAGAAGTTATAAGTGGGAGGGCTCAGGGCAGTGCATTGAAAGGACAGGAGCTGGCTTCTTGTTATGGCCTACTATGTGGGCTTATGTTAGCTGCCCATGTTGGGTAACATAGTTAACAAAATGAAGGTAGCTATAAGTCTGTTTTAACACCAGAAAAAGCAATTCTTCTCCCTTGTCCTCAGTTCTCACACCCTCTGCTTCTTCCCTTTATCACTCTCCAGCTCCCCCCAGGCTAGGCAGGTGATACTAATACAGAACTGGAATGTCTCTGATGAAGCCATTTCCTCCCATCCTCTACCTTATTCTATCACTTAAGTCCACAGAACGCTGATGTTGAAAGCTTGGCTCTGACTGGGCTCATTACAACATTAAAAAATATTAAACACAGAACCTAACTCTGTAGTTTAATCATAATATATGAGAGGTCTCACACATACGAAAGGAATGAAAGACCAAGTAAGGCTAGATCTGAAGCAGATGAGGCCCAGGAAGACCTCTGGGGATCATTTATAATGATCTCCCCTTGGGTGTCTGTTTCTCTGAGATAGTCCATTCTGAGAGGAGTATACCTTGAATTTTGTTAAAATGTATTTAGCACGTTTTAAGCTCAGTGATTCTGATAATATATATGATAATATGCTGTACGGGTGGCACCCATTAACTAGGCTTATGTCTAGGAGGAACTAGAAAAAATATGAGCTATTTAATGGGGGATGCTTAGCATCACTAATAAACAACAAGACATAGTTTGACGAGCTATTTGAGATGGTACTTGAAATGTCACCAAAATTTCAGGAAAGTACAGCCTCTGAGGTAAATCTACTATGTAATGAGAATGGCTTTGTTGTGCTTTGCATACATGTTATTATTTGGTCTTCACCAATAATAAGTTGGCATTATTACCCTTATTTTAGAAATTAGAAAATTAGGTGCAGAGAGGTTTGGTAACATCTCCAAAGTCACACAGTACTATATATCTGAAATTGTATTATTTATACTTTTTTAAAAGTCAGCTTTTTCTTTACTGAATTACTAGACCATAGGAGGAAGTGAAGAAGTGGGTTTCGTGATACATATCTGCTTCTCATAACAGATAAGTTTACTTTTATTCTTCTTGCCCAGACTGTAACATATCATTTGGGTTACCATTAATATCATACAGAGTTGGTGTTCAAATGTGCTCAATTTTTTTTCAGTAAAATTCAAAGAAACCCAAATTTTCAAACAGATGTATGTGCATTAAGAAAAAAAAAACTACCATGAGATTTTAGACAGATGCTAATTTCTAAACACTAGGTATTATTTCTGAATTCATGTGCTTAGAATGTTAAAAATGCAATATATTTATGTGGATTTTTTAGAATGTTAGAGCATGTATGAGATATGTTTGTTCATATTTGCCTTATACATATTATTTATTTTAGGTTATATGATCACTGAGTACCATATGAATACAACGTATAATATTTACATTTTCTTAGAGAATTTAACCCTCCCAATTATTAACTGTGCATAAAACCTAAATAGCAGATATAACATGTTGTATAGGTCTGACTACTCATTCAGAATAGCTGTTCTTTGCTTTTATGATATTGGGAAAAGAAAAGAGTTAGTAAAGAAATACAAGCATTCCCCAGGCCCCTCTTCCATAAAACACATTCCACCCAGTCTCCTGAACCGACTGGAATATCCTTCTCTGCCCCCACCCCAACCCCCCACCCCAACACCCTCTCAATACAGCCTAAAAGTCGGTGGGTAATTGGGTCCAGATTGGAGATGTTTAAATATTCATGAGGCTGGCAGGGGACTGGGAGGGGCGACTGTCTAGAAAGGGGTTGGGGGCTGGGGAAGTGATTAGTCATTGAAAGCTAGTGAACGATTCTGAGAAAGAGACGGAGAGACAGGGGAGGAAAAGAAAGATAGAGAGTAGGTGGAGAGAGAGAGAGAGAGAGAGAGAGAGAGAGGAGAAGCATGTGCGATCAGCAATAGCGGTGGACCTTACAGTTGCTGCTAACTGCCCTGGTGTGTGTGAGGGAGAGAGAGGGAGGGAGGGAGAGAGAGCGCGCAGCGCGAGAGAGCGAGTGAGCAAGCGAGCAGAAAAGAGGTGGAGAGGGGGGGAAATAAGAAAGAGAGAGGAGGAAAGGAGAGAAGGCAGGAAGAAGGCAAGGGAGGATACAACCATGCTGTGCTGTATGAGAAGAACCAAACAGGTAGAGCTAAAGATTTTTACTTCTTGCTGTTGTGAAATTACCAGAGCACAGCGTTTCCCTGTACAGGGAGGAAAAAAATATATTTTAACTGCTTCTGCTCTGGCCATGGTGCTCTCTTTTCCTTAGCATGTGGTAACTCCGGTTGCATCTCAGCTTTTATTCTGTTCTGCCTCTTATGCTCTGGTTTTGAATTGCTGCTACTAATTAAGATGAGGTTAGAAAAAAAAAATATGCCGGTTTGGCTAGAAATACGATTGGGGCGGGGGGTGGGTGCTATTAGTAAATGTTTAGCATTTCAGGTCTGGTTTGCTGGTGTGGATGTAGAAATGGGTGTGGGGGAAAAGATGTGGGCTCTACCTACAAGAGGGGGGGCAACCCTTTATATTATTTGCAAAAAGCAGGTTGAAAGAATGACATTCAGTAATGGGTATTGCTTGTTCTGTCTTACAATTTTCTCACATGTGCTGCGGGAGAAGCCTTCTTTCCTACATGCCTGAGCCTCAAATGGGCTCAGGTATTAATGGAAGAACATGTGAAGGTTTTATTTATTTATTTATTTTTCAATGAATGAAACTGTATTTGGGACATGCTTATTTTTCAAAAAGAGAATCTGAAGGCAACCGGGGCTGAGGGACAAATTGGCCGCGTGGAAGGGGAAAATCCCCTTAGCGATTGTGCACCAGCTGGTCGGAGGAGATGGTGGACCACGCCCCTAGGAGCTTTGAGCTCAGATGGGATGGGAAAGACGAGCCGAGTATTACCTGTTGGAAATCAGGTCTTTCCTCCCCTTCTCTTGCCTCTTTCCTGGGATTGTCAGTGACCAGAGTCAGGCTAACGTTCTAGATAAGCATGGTGACTCATTTTCATCAGGAAGAGGGACACATACAAGATGAGCAAGAATTCCAGTCCCCGCCCTCCTCCTGCATTGCCCAGGTTTTTCTTCCATTTCAAATTGCTCACTTATTTCTTGAAAGACATTTTAGAAACTTGATTGGAGTAGGGTGGGGAGGAACGACGAGTACGTTATTCCGCAGGAGCCCACAGTGCCCTGGCATTCGCCGAATGAGGCTTTCCAACATTTATTGGAACACGTTTGAGTGATTTTGGCGAAGGTTACGGGGAAAGATGGGTGAGGGTGTGCTTGTGCGTGTGTGCGCGCGCGCGCCCTTGGGAGGGGATGGCAGTTTTGGTCAAAGAAGCCCTTTGCAGATTGATTGCCTTAGGGGTGGGGTGCAAGACATAGATAGGAATTGGGCATTATTCCCGTGCATGTATTGGATATTGGGCAATTTGTAATACACTTGCTGATCCGAAGGGGGTGAAGGAGGCGAGTGGAGAAGAAACAGCCTGCCAGATTTGAACACTTAGCCAGCGCCCTGAAAGGAGGAGAAGGGAGGGGAGTAAGCATGGAAGAGAAGGAAGAGGAAGGGGAAAGGAGACAAGCAGAATAGCAGAGCAGTGGGTGGAGAGACAGAAAGAAAGGGGAGAAAGAGAGAAAGAAGAAAGAAAGGAAAGAAAGAAAGAAGGAAGGAAGGAAAGAAAAGAAAAGAAAGAAAGGAAGGAAGAAAGAAAAAAAGAAAGATAAGCAGGCTCCTGGGTTTTTGTGTGTGGTTTGTGTAGAGGTGTGTGGGGAAGAGCATGAACGCCTTACATGCTGCACTTTCCTAAACTGCTCTATGGGTCTAGAGATTGATGCTTTCTTTGGCTCATTTTTCAAACCAGGACACTTCTCCTGGCCTTCATTTTAATACATAAATGCAATAGATACAGGTGGCTGGGTTAAGCACACTGTTAAGGAAATGTCCTAAGGTTGCCCCACTGATGAGGTGGGGAAATACAATTTAGGAAGGCGAAGCCCTAAGGAAGCCAGTGGTATTCATTTAAAAATGCTTTAATTTTTGGAAATAAAAATGTGCTGCATTACAACTTTTTGCCACTTTATGTATACACTTACAAGTATATACATACCCCACTTTGACAAAGGAAACTAGGCATGATTTTTAGAAAGGAAATTGGGGTTAAAGGAATTCCCTTCCCCCAAAGGGGGAAGCTGCCTTCACCTAGGGTGCTATCTCAGTGACAGCCCTAAGTGTTCACTGGGATGTGCAAAGTGATGAAGCTGAAATTTTGTGTTTGGGAGTCATAGAAATTTGCACCAAATATGTATAGCATCTGCACACTTCACATATAATAATCATGCATGTACTCTGTATGGCTTCCATATGCCTGCTTGTGTTTTAGCATAGTTTACATTCAAGAGAGAAAATGAAAGGTATAGTAAGTGTTCTATTTTGCCCATGCATTTTACAAACATGGGCTTCTGTGTGAAATGGTCCTTTTCCCTCTTTACCACTGTTGTGTATCCTTCACATAAGTCAGTATCTGGGATAGCATTAAATCAAACCGAAGGAAATGATGTGTTCAGGGCGTGGGCTCCATACTATACTGACTGGCATTTATATAGTGTGAGTACTTAAGTCTCACACAGGTTTCTTGTTTGTGGGTGAAATGATTCTGTATCATACATGGCAGAATCTGATTGTGCTTATGTTTCTTCTGGCATCTATTCATCATCCTAGCCCCTAACAGGGAATAGAACAAGGGCAAAAACCTGCAAAGGTCTAAACTCGGCCACACCCATAAAATCCAGCAGAAACGTGGGAGGGGGCTGGAGAGATTGTACTTCCTTCCTCTTCCACTTGAGCGGCATAAAGAAGCAATCTTGGATTTCTGAATTGTAATACATCGCCAGTGAGTGAGAAGAAAGCATAAATGATTTTTATTGACCATTAATGACCTACCACTATAGATTATTATAGCAGGAAGAAGAGAATGGCAGTGGGGTGGAGATGGGAAGATGATAAAGGAGTAGGCAAAAGAGGAATAAAATAAAAGAATCCATGAGATTTTATTGGCTTATGATTTTCAAATATCTTGGGGCTAACTTTAAATAGCTTAATTACCATGCATATTGCAGATGATGAAAAACTTGCAAGATAGGATCTGAGTCCACAAAGCCAGAAAACTATGAGGTATTTCCTTTGTTTAAAAACTAAGGATTTTAACTGAAGTGTAAAGTCTACGAATACAAGCAAGTAGCCCCTCTACCCCCACCCTTCAACTATACTGACATCTGCCTTTTTCTTCATACAACAAATAATCCTGATCTTAGAGAGTGTGGTCTGTGGTTTAGAATTCCAGCCTCGCCTTTCCCTTGCAGTGTTGGAAAGGTGTGGAAGGATGCTGCCGTGCTGCTTGATGCAGACAATTCCTCCTAGTTATAAATTGGATTCCTCCTCAATCTCTCTGAGCCACACCCAGTGTCACCCAGGGACTAAGTGAATTAATTAAATGGAGACATTCTATTGAATATAATTGAAACTGTTCATTTTTTTAAATGCTGATTTCTACCACACATTTCCAAATTTAAACAGAAGAAGAAATCATTTAAAAGGCTTGTTTTTTCTGCCAGATTATCTGGACTTGTAGAGAACCTTAGCAAATTTATGATGAATCTAGAAATGTGTTCATATCTGGGGAGTCTGTAATTCCTTCTAAGCCATACACACTGAGACTGCTCTCTGGCTCGTGCTGACTGTCTGTAACTCTGGCCCCTCCCTCCCCACCCAGGCTGAGGCAACTGTGATAAGAACATGTGGGGTTAATTTTTCCTCTTGCTGAGTTGGCACAACTATAGAAACCTCCTTTCATATTTTATGCTAAAGGGCAGTGCTCCTGTTCACTGAGAGGGAGATTGGCAAGGGGTCTCTTTTGCCTCTTTCCTAGTGAAGCTGTCAGTGATATGCCTGGGGCTGTTAATTCCGCATACTTCAGTTTTACCTGGTGCATAAGAAAGGGGGGGGGATGTCATTTCAAGCAATAGAAAAGCATTTATGTTAACCAAATGTTCTCCTTGTTCATACTGGTAAAGTAAGAAAAGTCTGAAATCCTCCTCTAATGTTAAAGGAACATTTCAAAGGTTGCACATACCCAGGTCATCCCAAGAGAAGATACAGCATTCACTTCCCTATTAGCTGTCAGAGACATTCAGGCAACCAAGCGTGTCTGTTGTCAATCAAAGAAGTGACTGTGGGCAGGGATTCTCCCATCTGAATTTCAAGTGTTGTCAGGGTGCCTCTGCACCATCGCACTGAATTCTTCATAACAGTCTCTGAGATGCTGGAAAAGCACTGTGCTGAGAGTCCTTAGTTTACATCATATACTGATTCTATGATCTTGAATGAATCATATAATCTTGAGCTTCATTTTCCTCTTGTAAGATGGAGGCTAGAAAACCAAATCCAAAAACAAACAAGCAAATATCCCACTCTGCTTGCCTTAAAGGGTTTTTGTAGGGATTACACAAAATGAATGTGAAAACAAACATCGATACAAAAGTTAAAAAAAATTTCTGTCCAAGTTTTGCAATGTGAGATTTGGCTTAAAATTGCCAGTTGTTCAAGATTGTCCAGTGCCTACTACACTGCCTTTTTCTGGTAGGGAGTCGTTGTGTCTGGTCACAGTTGATTCCTGTTTATGCTCTTGCTCCTCCTATTTTTTTTCCTCTAGAACCTCATTCCATCCTGTCCTACCTTCTCATGAGATTTCATCTTCTCTTTTCCCCATTCCCTATATGCTCTTTCTCTTCTTTCTTAAAGGACTGTCTCCTGACTCTCCTGTCCCCATCTCTGCAGTGCTCTGGCTCGCCCTCCTGTTAGAATGAAGTCCCTAGAAGTTCTCCCACACTCACTTCTCCTCTCCATTACTTCCTAGTCATGATTCCATTTACTTTAATAAGATTCTGTTCCCATAATTCAACTGAAACATGTTCTGAAAAAGACACCACATCCACTGACTTTTGATATCCCTTTGACATTTCATATTGTTGTCTTTACTTCCTCCTGAAACTTTCTCCTCATTTGATCCTCATGATAACTCTTCTCATTCTCCCTCTCAGACAGGTCTGTCTCAGTCTTCTTTGCTGGCGTTTTTTTATTCTGTTATCCCCCAAATATCAATTATCTTCTGGTTCATGATCTTGATCCATTTCTCCTCTCACTTTACACACCAGTTCTAGGTGATTTCATTCATGTTGGGAGTTTTAACCACCTGTGTGATTTCCAAATCTGTATGTATACTGGATATCTCTCCTGAGCTCCTGGTTCATTAGATATCTCTGTCTAAGTATTTAAGAGATAAAACTGTATTTATTATGTACAAAACCATACTCAGCCTTCAACTTAGTCTCCCTCCAAGTTCCGATTGTATAGCCAGCTTCCAATCTCTAGAGACCTGGGAGTAATCATGAATATAGTACTTTTTTTTTTTTTTAATCCCCACATCCAGCTACTAAATTGTTTGATTCTACTTAAAAAAGACTTTGAATCCATCCTCTGCTTTTCAACTCCACCACAAATAACCTGGCTCAGACTTTTACTACCTCTTATCTGGACAAAAGCAAGAGCTTCTTATATGGACTTCCTACCTCCCTCTTGCTCTTCTTTAATTCTCCTTGCAAATAACACTGCACTTACCTTTACCTAACACAAATCATGTCGTGTGATTTTCCTCCTTAAAGTGCTCTAATGTCTCCTCTTAACCAGAAGCAAAAATACGAACTGCTTGGCGTGGACGACATGACCTTCTCTTGCTTGCCTTTCCATTGCCATCAGGAAACATCCTCTCTTCCCACCTTATGACACCACATACGTTTTCGAGCCTTGGTGTCTTTGGTCATATTGTACTCTCTGTCCACATTATACTCCTTCCCAGCCAGGAAAATTCCCATTTTCCTTCTGAGAGTTAGCTCTTTGAAGCCATTCTCGACCTCCCTAGGTTAAGTTTCTTCTACTTTCTTTGTGACCATGCTATATTGTATAATATCACTATTATATCACTTGTTGCACTATGTAGCTTTTTTTCCCCCACATACTGATGCCATCCTGTGAGCTGCTTAAGGGAAAGATGAAATCCTAAGTCTTTTTCCTATCTCCAGTGCCTACTAGAATACAGTACCTGGTTTTAATGGTGGATGATCTGTTTGCTAAATGGATATGGAATGCAGTTTATAGACTTTCCATAAGTTGTGGCATATCTAAATGGATGGAACCACCAGTCTTTTTTTTCTTTAATCTATTGGCATCAAATTTTAAAGTGGAGCTGATCATCATTGGTTCTTGTTATTGACCTATAGGATGATAACCATCACTTATTAATGAAAGCAGGCAAAAATGAGCCTGTTAATACTGTGTTTCTCCAAACTACCATAACTGGTACTATCCGGAAACCTCCCTTTGATGTCCTCCTCCCCACCAATGAGCAGCGCAGAGCCCCACTCTCTGAGATTAGCAGAGTCTCAGGAAAGAAACATGGTTACTATAGTCTTGGTTCTTTTCATGCCCTTTCCTCTGACCAAGGGCTTACTCTTATTGAATTGTTCACAACTTTTGCCAATAAACCTGAAATCAATTTCTTGCTATTCTTAGTTTATTTATTTCATTGATCACACAAAGTTCAAAATAGGCTGGTTTGTGCTCAGGGACCTGTATTCAAGAATTAAGTTTATTTTCATTTTGGAATTCTTTCCTTTTCACTGAAATATTCACATAATAATATTCTTCAAAGAGAAATCTTGCATGGAGGTAAAGGGTGGTTGAATGGTAAGTAGTTCTTTGAAAGTCATGTAAAATGAAGGAGAATCAGATCAGTTTTCTTTTTTAGGTTTAAATAGACTCAAGGGATTTGGATTCTGAAGTGCACATATTGTGCCCAAGATGAGGCAAATTATAACCACAGCTTTCCATGAAAATACTTTTTACCAGACTCCAGGTAATATATTTTCCTCTGACTGAATTGGCATGGCCTTCGGAAGAGAAATAAGACAAAACAAAATTTGTCTTCAACTGCTCAAGTTGAGTAGTGTTTCCCAATGTCCACTCTCTTATTCTATATCTGACACATTGTTCTCAACCTCTGTTTTGGAGTTATTCTATTTTTTTTTTGTCCTTCTCTCAGGGTCCAAGTGTAGTTTTCCTGTTGATTACCACTACCTCAGGCGAGTGTTGAGTGGGTGAGTTTATGAAAGAAGAGTTTTCAGAAAAATGTGAAACATTCCAAATGGGTATTTTAGACAAAACAGGCATTTTAAGCTGTGTCTGACACATATTAACTTCTCAATAAAAATATTTACTGAGGAAATAAAAGTAGTAAGGGAAGGATTATCATGATGGGCCATTAGGGGAGATGTTTGGGACACAAGACCATTCTCACGTACCTCTTCAGAAGTAACTTGGTGTAAATCCACGTTCAACTCTACTGGTCCTCTTCACAAGGTGGTGTGGTCAAAGTTACACTTCCCTTTCCTGTCTGCTTAGATCAGAGTGTAAACTCGCTTGCTATGAGTTTACATTGTAGTGTGGGGGTTTGACCCTCCAGATTCCATATCTTCAATTATTTACAGGCCTTATTTTGTTTGTTTAACGTCCTGTTTCCTGTCTTTGTAGTGGAATAAACCCTTCCCCCGGGTTCTAGACCTGGCTCTGCCAATTGCTTGTCATGTGACCTTGGGTAAGTAACTCAATCTTTCTGAGCCTCAATTTTTTCTTCTATGTAGTGGTCACATAAAAAAAAATGCTCCAAATCCTGACTCATCTTTCCTACTAGGCTGGTTTGAGGTTCAAATAAAGTAATAAAAATAAAGGTGTTTTGCAAACAGTGTGTTTTTCAAGTACAGGATATTATTAGTTGAGTATAGAAATTCCATATATTGAAACTTAAAGTATTTATGGTTCTATGCAAAGAAGCACCCTTGCTCTCTGTATAGAAGATATAGATACACAGACAGACAGATAGAGAGATATAGATATATATCTTTCATTCTCATACCTTCTCTCCTATTCCCTACAGAGTAAATATTAACCATGCTAATGATGAGAACATAGTATATCTTTTTCATAATACCCAAGGATTAATTAAAATGCATTAGAAAAATCCACTATATATCTTCTTAACTTTTTCTGTTTTAGTCTTTTTCTTCACCTCTATATTTGTCTTCTTCATTTGCTAAGTTAGCTGCTTCTTCTTCATCTCCAGCCCCACCCCCATCTCACTTCTAAATTGGGTTCTCAGCACTAATATTACCAGGCATGCTGTGCTCACATCCATCACAGGAGGGCCCAGTCAGGCAGAAGAGTAGAGAGGGAGTGTGGGATTGGTTGGGAGAGTGAAAGTGGGACAAAGCCTGGTTGAGGGAAACTCAAGGATTATCACCTGAACACCATTTTCATACAACTTTAGGGTTTCTCAGTGCAGCAGAAGTGATAATACAGTACTGAACCTTTTCCAATTCAACTCCAAATTTCATACATAATTTTCTAAGCTCTCAGTATCTCTACAAAGGACATTTCAGATCTCCTATGTTCCTGGTTGATTGGGTTAAGTTACTAATTTAATAAAACAAAGTTTATCAAATTTTCAGATAAGCAGTGGGGTTTTGAAAACTAAAGAATTTTATTTCTTATATATGGATAACATTTGAAAATTTTTAAGTATAATAATTGTATAAAATTTGTCTAAGAGATTTTGTTTTTCCTAGAAATGAAAAGTCTAAAATAGTACAATTAATATCATGCATATTTTGAAAAAATACTTATATATAGGGAATTTAAGTAGAATTTAATAGAAAGGTATGTTAACTAGAAATTTATAAATAAACTGGTGTCCAGAGGGAAACAGTTATATCTTTGATTATATTTATGGTTGGTTAATGGTCAATGTCCCCTTTGGTCATTCGCTCTAGCCGCCTCTCTCTCTGCCTCTGTTTCTTGCTCTCTCTGACTCTCATGCTGTCTCTCTCTGTCTCTGTCTCTACACACACACACACACACACACACTCTTCTATTATTTATGTGTCCTTTGATGGTGTATGAGTAATAGAAACTAACTTTAAGGGTCTGTACAAGGGATCTATTGAAAGAAAATTAGATATCACAGAAATCAGGAAGTTGAACAGCCAAACTTAGGGGAACCAGAGTAGACCTGGGAATCTCAACAACAGGAACTCATAGACTCTCTGGAGCCGAACATTTAAAGGATTCAGTTATTAATAACACCAACTTCTGTGTCTCTCCATTCAAATTCTTCAAAATTCTAATTGAAGACAGAGAGAAGGCGGGAGGAAGGGATGGAGAATGAAAATAAGTGAATCTGATTGGTCTTTCTTGGATCAGCTAGTCACCAATGGAAAAATCATCTCTGACTGCAAGAAGAGGCAGGTCACATGGTTTAGACAAAACTTCTGAAAGGCTACACCTATGAATCTAGTGAGAGAATAATTTATCTGAGAAAGTGGCTCTTGAATATATACCTGTATATCCATTATAAAGTAGCTACACAGATCAGGAAAGACTTACCTCAAATGTGGAGGACCGCTAATTTTTCCCTTTCATTTTGCCTTGTTTTGCATGTTCTTATTGGGTAGGCTTAGTTAGCATCACTAATGATTCTGAAAAGAAGTAGTAGCCACACAGATAACTGATCTCATTGGCTTTCATACCTATAAAAGAAAGGTTAGGGCAAGTCTCCACATCTGGACTTGACAGGTATAGGTTTTTCACTGTCTTTCCAAAGCTGAACTCTGGCAGGTAGGTAGGTATCACCTGTCTAAGAGGAATACTAGCTACCATGTACTCTTGCTAATTTGGCATAGTGGAGCTTTGCTCTCTTTTCTTTCCTTCTTTTTTTAATGTCAGGATCTATTTCTGCAAAAGAATTGGGCAATAACGGATGTAAAATATCTTCCTTGGATTTATATCAGAAAAATGCTACTCTTTGATATTAGTCATCTCATTTTCAATGTCATTGAATTAATTCCATCAATAATCATATTTATCTATTTTTAGCAAATTGGTACTTTTAAATATATTAAGTTATTGTCTCCATATGCATCTGTTTGCTCTACATGTAGAATTTGGTAATTAGCCTTTCATCCATTATTTGTAGTTCTAGTTCCAATAACTATTCAAAATGTTATTTTTAAATGAAAGTTTGAAAAACCTTAATATCTTCCCATTATAGACTATATAAAGGAGCTAGATGAGGCAAAGAAAAAAAATAAATGAAATTATCTCCAAAGGTTAAGCAAACTCAAGAACTGACTGCTTTTCTAAATGGCTTCAGAACCTCAGCCAGCACAACTAGCCTAGGAATTAGCCTCAACTACTAGCCGTTAGAATGGAAATCCTCTTCCCCATGTTACTTTGCTTTGGTTCATAAACCAATTTACCTGCTTGAAGTGTAAGCTTAAAAGTAAAATTAATCTTCACATTGGATCCTTAACAGTTATTCCAAAGGATGCATTCTACAGTTGTACTCAAACTCCAGTAGAAGCAATTGTCTCCATTATTTAAAAAACACCGAGGCAGAATATTTTAAGTATATTTTACTGAGTATGGTATTACGCTTGTCCCATTTTTCTTCATTTTATTCTCCTTCACCCTGCAACCTCCCTCTAGTATTCCCGCCTTAGTTCATGTCTGTAGGTTGTACATATAAGTTCTTTGGCTTCTCCACTTGCTATACTATTCTTAACCTCCCCCTGTCTATTTTGTATCTACTATTTATGCTTCTTACTCCCTGTAGCTTTTCCCCCATTCTCTCCCCTCTCTCTCCCCACTGATAACCCTCCACGTGATCTCCATTTCTGTGATTCTGTTCCTCTTCTAGTTGTTTACCAATTTTTTTTTGGTTCAGTTGTTGATAGCTGTGTTTGTTGTCATGTTACTGTTCATATTTTTCGTCATCTTCTTTTTCTTAGATAAGTCCTTTTATCATTTTATACAATAAGAGCTTGGTGATGATGAACTCCTTTACCTTGACCTTATCTGGGAAGTACTTTACCTGCCCTTCCATTTTAAATGACAGCTTTGCTGGATAGAGTGATCTTGGATGGAGGTCTTTGCCTTTCATGATTTTGAACACTTCTTTCCAGCCCCTTCTTGCCTGCAAGATTTCTTTAGAGAAATCAGCTGATAGTCTTATGGGAACTCCTTTGTAGATAACTCTCTTCTGTTCTCTTGCTGTTTTTTAGATTCTCTCTTTATCTTTAATCTTGGGTAATATAGTTATGATGTGTCCTGGTGTGCTCCTCCTTGAGTTCAACTTCTTTGGGACTCTCTGAGCTTCCTGGATTTCCTGGAAGTCTATATCCTTCTCCAGACTGGGGAAATCTTCCTTCATTATTTTTTTCAAATAAATTTTCAATTTCTTATTCTTTTTCTTCTCTTTCTGGGACCCCTATGATTCAGAATGTTTAAAGTTGTCCCAGCACCCTGGTAAATGCCTAAGTCTCCACCTCTTACAACATAACAGGTGTGCCAAGACAAAGAAATATGGCTTAAATGAAAGAACAGATCAAAACTCCAGAAAAAGAACTAAGTGATGAGGAGATAGCCAATCTATTAGATACAGAGTTCAAAACACTGGTAATCAGGATGTTCACAGAAATGACTGAGTACAGATGTAAAATACAGGAAGAAGTGAAAAGCCTCACTGAATGAAAGTTAAATAAAGGAAAATATACAGGGAACCAACAATGAAGGGAAGGAAACTGGGACTCAAATTAATGATTTTGAACAGAAGGAAGAAATAAACATTCAATTGGAACAGAATGAAGAAACAAGAATTCAAGGCAGATTTTTTAAAAGAGAAAATTCTCACTTTCTAAGTAATTAACTTGCAGTTACATCTCTAGGTATGTGTAATATTGAGGAAAGCCTACTTTGGTTATTCACTCCCTTACAGGGTTCTAATGGGGAGGGGAAATTGGCATTGAGTATATTTCAGGTGGAAATTGCATTTCAAAATCCTATTTTAAATAAATAAATAAAATAGCATTTTATTTGAGAGATTTAAGGGAATAATGAGACTTCATAAGTGATCCATCACAAACTTTCCTCACTTCCTCTTCTCTGAGGCAGTTAGGGAATTTTTCTTTTAAAGTTTTATTAGATTAATATATCTTAAATTTTCTGAGATTTTCAAAGGAAGGAAAAAATAGTATTATCTCATTTAAAATATATTGACCCTTATTTACTTCAATCTCACTTGAGGGTTTGGTTTATTCAAAATATATACATATTTTTTTCTGAAGAGTAATATCCTCAGAATTTTACATTTAACCCCCAATCATTTGTTTACTCCAAGAAAAAGAAGGCAATTCTGTTTATCTCTATCACTGGGGGAAGGTACTCTGGAGAAATCAGGTTGGTATTTAGTGTACATTTGGACATCTTTTATGCTAATCTAAATTCAGTATTCCCATGGTTTTGTCTGCCTTTCACTGAAAGACAGAGTGGTAACTTTCAATAACTCAGCCATATTTGTACTCCATGCTGGTGGACAGTTAACTCAAGAGCTGTGTTGAAAGCATCAACAAGACCTAGTTTCTTGTATATTCTTTCTTCCACCTTCAACTTCATACTTTACATCTTTAGGGTAAAACCAATAGAGAGGAAGAAAT
The DNA here is from genome assembly GCA_004026765.1 of Micronycteris hirsuta. Lineage (NCBI taxonomy): Eukaryota > Metazoa > Chordata > Mammalia > Chiroptera > Phyllostomidae > Micronycteris > Micronycteris hirsuta. Next base: position 54,475 of record PVJI01009286.1, read on the forward strand.
GAAGATTATAATTGAAAAGAGAGGAGGAGTTATAAAATAGAATTACTCAGTTTGGAATCAAGCCATAAATCTCTAGTGAAAACTGTCATGGGAATATTAATGACCACAGATGGTTCAGACTTCACTTCTAAATGTCATCTGGAAGATATGTTAAGCCCAAGAACAAGAATATTCAGGGAGGAATCCAAAAAGTTTGGGCACTAGTGTAGTGAAGTATACTTAAGCATAGTAAGGACCCGTTTTTATCCTCACTTAAGTGGGAAAAGCTATTGATTTTCACTGGCTAAAAAAAGAAATGCAAATTTTGTCATCATGGGTATTGTCTTATTTTATGCTAAACTATATTTCAGTGTTTAACGGTTTTCATCTAGACCTCTGCAATTCTCCTGTGTTATCGTTTCAGTGTCATAGAAACTGATTGGCTTGTGTACAAACTAAAGTTTATTTTATTAAATATATCTTATCAAAATTATACTTTTACTGAACTTGAGTATATTGTAAAAATCCACCCATAAATAACTAAACTATAGGAACCATAGGAAAACCAATAGAAAAATTAACTTTCTCATAATTCAAGATTTACAGATATTAAAAATGTCAGTTTTCCTTCTTTGTTGTCATCTCAGAAGGTCTCATTTTAAACTAATTATTTTCTCTAGATTAAACTAATTATTTTCTCCCTAGATTAGATCTCTGACTCTCCTACTTTTGACAATATCATTTCCAGAGACTAGCACATTCTGTTACCCAGCTCAATGCTTAGAATAACTGATTACACTTCCTATATGAAAGCCATGTGTGCTATCTTATTAGTTACCAAATTCTACTTGCAGTGTGGTTCACATCTGTCCTTTTCTTCTTCTGCCTGCCTTTCTCAACCAGTATTGTAGAAGAGAACCCTAAGGCCCTAAAGCCCATGAATTAACCTCTTTCCTATGCATCTAGACCACATTGCTGCTAGTTACATACCATCTTTGTAAAAATTGAGAAAACAGTCATTCAAAATTTTTGTTTGTTTGTTTTTGTTCTATGGTTCAGATGAGAAACCACAAGTGAAAAAGGCTGGATAGTCACCAAAATTCCTGGATTTGGGCATTACCTTTGCACACTGCCTGCTGGTCAATGTTACATTTCACTTCCCTTTTCCTCAAAATTTCAATGGCTTTTCTTTATTTACAGGGTTAATTGTATTTATTTATGAGCATTTTCAAGGTTCCTTTGAACCTAATAATTTTCTATTCTTGGCTTACCTCCTATTGGCTCTGCCTTTGACTAGACTTGTGAATGTATTCTCTCTGACTTGACATTTGTATATAAACAAAAGTATTGAACTAAGTTGTCTCTAAGGCTTTGCAATTTATAAAGTAGCATGTTCAGTAGCAAAGCTGAACCAGACAGACTTAGATTGAATTTAAGTATTAGTTTTCTTATATTTTTCTTCATTGTCATTTCCACTACTTGGAAAGCCCCCTTTCTGCCTCACTGAATCTCATCTGACCCCTGTGGCCTGAATCAAGAGTTATCACCTTTGTGAAGACTTTCCTGACTTCCATATTTCTCTATGACTTATCCCTTTGTTAGTTCTTCAGTAACGCATATTACTTGTTTGTTCCTTTGGCATTCATTAAACAAAATCTTACTTGATTACCCATTTGTATTTGTATGTACCTAATTTCCCCCAAGTAGTTTGCAAATACTTTGAAGATAAGGTATCAAGTTCAGTGCCTGGTTCAAGAAACACATGTTGATTGATATATTGAAATCTACTCTATGATAGCTCTACATTAGACTCTGTAGGGGTATACAAGACAAACAGAAGACTCTGTAAACTCTCAGAAAGACAAGTAAAGCTATGACGATTCTGGGACATTTGAAAGCATGAATCATGCCTTCTTTCTTGAATCTCTTTACTTTCTTGGCATCCATAAACACCTAATTTTGCTGGGTTTTCTCTCCTACATCTTTGGTTGCACAAGTTGTTGTTGTTATTGTTGTTTTTCCTTCTTGGCTTTTCTTTCTTTATGAATCTCTGGAAAGCTGTTGTTACCCAGGCTTTTGTCCTTATTCTTGTATGCTCTTACTCAACAGAAGCTCCATGGATAATCTATTCCATGCTCATAACACTCACACGGACTGGTGGGTCTCAGCTTCTTGAGGCTTTTAATCACTGGGTTCTAGAACTTTATATCTAACTGTCTACTGGAAATCTTTTTCTGATGATCCTTAGGAGCCCCAACTTCAACATATCCTAAAAATAAGTCATCATCTCTTATTGCCAAATCTCTTCCCCTTTCTCATCCAGTCAACTAAGTGGAAATGGAATACTGATCCATGCCTCCACATCTTCCTTTTATCACTAGATTTTACTACATTTTTTAGTTTCTATAGAAAAAAAACAAAACAAACAAAACCACTTTCATTTGTCCTTGTCCCTCACTCTCTACCTCGATTACATCTTGACTCTGTTCACTTTTCTCTCTGCACTGTCATCTCCGACTCCATTGTTTTTCATGGAGACTAATGCAATAGCCTTCCCTTCTAATCTCCCTTCTCTCACCCTCACCCTTTTAAGTTATTCTCCTTTCCATAGCCAGAATAGTTTTTTAAGTGTCCATCGGGTTATGTATCTTCTCCACTTAAAAACCTTAAATAGTTTCCCACTTCACTTAGAACCAAAACCAAACTCCTTATAATATGGCCTATAAAGTCCTACATGACCCAAGCTTTGCTTCTTTGTAAGACTTCTTATAACTATGCCCCTTTAGATCATCAAGTCTGCTGACATCCCTTTCGTTTTTAAAACGCACCATACACATTCCTTCTTCAAATATTTTGCATGTGTCGCTCCCTCTACCCAGAATGCTCTTTCTCTGACTCTCTGAGAGGCCTTTGGTGACAAATCCATCTGTGTGGTGTCCAAATCACTATCTCACACCTCACTCCACTTCTTTTATCTAGTTTTTAAAGATTACTCTCAATCTGACTTTTTAAAAAGAATATTTACTTGTTAATTTTCTGGTCCCTGCCCAGCTCTTAAAACTTCAGAATCTACCTCTCTTCACATCACATACTCCATTGAAATTGTATAATTTCATGGAATAATCCATGTTTTTAAAAGTCTTTTCTCCCTTTCCAAACACTGTGCCTTTTGCCTGGGATGTGTTTCTTTCTCTCCTTTTCAAGTAACACATTTCCAATTTATTTCTGTGATGTGGTTAGGGTTGTTTTCTTCTTTATGGAAACTCCCTGACTCTCCAGGGAGGTATGGCCATCCTCTCCTTTGTGCCATTCTTGTGTCTAGTACATACTTCTACATTCAACACACTGTATTATAAGTATTCATTTACATTTCTCATTCTCTACACTGGGAGCTCTTCTGGGAAAGAAGTCATGTTTCATTTATTGCCTATGTATAACTCATTTCAACGCTTTGCATATAATAGGGTCCCATTAAATAGGAGCTGAGTTAATGGAGCCTAAACAAGTGAACAAATATCAGTGACCAGTCAGTAGTATGTGATGGCAAAATTTGTGTAGGTCTCAAGCAAAGGTTTCTCAGTTCCTACTGATCAATCATGGAACCTGCCCACCTGGCACAGTTTATAATTGGACACCTAATAGAGAGCTCACACAGAGCTAAGGCCACATGGACTTGGATTTCACCCAACTTATACCAGCTGGTTGCTTCAACAAATAATAGTCACCATTTTGTAGGAAGGTACTTTAACATGAAAAAAAAAACATAGCCATACTTAACAAAATTAACATTTTATAATCTGGACTAAGGATGAGTAGCAGTTTAAAATATATAGCTATAGTTCTTAAATCACTAATTTGCCTCCTAAGCCTGGTGCTGAACATTTAGCCCTTTCTTAACACCTGAAATTGTGTCTTCTGGTACTGATCCCACAGAATTCTGGCGAGGCTTCACACTCTTCCTCTTTGTTCATGATATGACTTGCAGCTGCATGTACACATGCTCTCCTTCCACTCTCCTTAATTTCTAGTTAATTATACACTGTAATGTTTAATTGTTGTTTTTTCCTGGTCCTTGTATATGTGCTATGAAATCATCCAGCCATCTGATATTTTTGTACCTATTTCCAAATGATAAACAAAAGGAAAAATACTAGTAGTTTTCCCTCCAGGGAAGTGAAGAAACAAATGGACAGGTAATCATTATCCTAATATCTAACTTATGTCTCTTATACACAAAAATATGATTCTTTCTGGGAAGTGTAGCTGTGAAGGAACTCTAAAGAGGGAGAAATATTCAGTGTAGTCTGTTTCCTTTTTTTAAGAATATGTATGAGAATCAAGAAGGAAGAATGGTTCATGGTCATTAAGTAGCTAGGTCCCATTGAACTTAAGCTAAATGATAAAGAGATTAAATATACTTTTGGGGGCTTTGGATGGGAAATTCAAACACTTCTTTAGCTTTATTTCTTCAGGAAATGACATTCTAAGTTTCAAACTGGTAACCTGCAAAGCAAACTTTGGGAACACATCTCATTTATAGGTGGGAGTGTTCACTCCAAAATTAAATTTGGGAGGAACCTAAAGAATGAAATTTTCCTGTTTAGAGAAAAGATGAACATAAGTAAGGCAAGATAAAGCAGACTTCAGCTGAAAAAAAAAATGAGTCACTTTTCTCAGTTGTACGTTTTTGTTTCAGTAATTATGTGGGAGGTGGAGAAGATGCATGAGTAGTTTGGGTTGCTGAGAAAATACATGAGAGAAGCTTGTGTTCAACATTGGAGAGGTTGGTTTGGTGGGATTATAATGGAATTCTGAAAGGCCATAAGACTTGGGTGAAATTTTAGAGTCATTTCTAGCAATGAATTAATTTTCCTTTCTACTGATCTAGCCATACATTCCTTTGCTTCCATTTTCCACAGACCTTTCTATAGGCTGTTTTCTCAACAGAACCCTTTAAAGAGTTGAAAACTGTTTCACATGAAGGCTCTGGACTTCCAAGTTGATGTATACCCTGAGACACTGCAGTGTTAAGCCACTTGTCTCATCGTACTCCAGGAATAGCCAACAAATCTGGGTTGTTCAGATTAAACCAAATTTCAGCCAAATTCTCTGGAACTAAGAAAGGAATTTTCTTTGGACTCTAATAAAGGGTCAACAGGTCAGGCTGATATGGGTACAAGAAGATTAGAGAATAGACTAGGCTAAGGGATAACAAAATCGTCTAGGCGTTCACTACATACAAACTTTTTACCTCCTAACATTAAGTGGTGCTATTATTTCCACCTAAAATTCTTTCTGTCCTCCACTGTGCCAAATCATGGTCCACCTTCAAAAATTCTGTTGATGCAACACTATTTACAATAGCCAAGATTTGTAAGTAGCCAAGAGCCCATCGGTGGATGTGTGTATAAAGAAGCTGTGGTACATTTATGCAATGGAATACTACTTGTCCATTAAAAAAAGAAGGAAATTTCACCTTTTGCCACAGCATGGATGGAGCTGGAAAGCATTATGTTAAGTGAAATAAGTCAATCAGAAAAAGACAAATACCATGTGATTTCACTTATATGTGAAATCTAATAATGAACAATATAAATGAACAATCAAAATAGAAACAGATTCATAGACACAGAGAACAGACTGACAGCTTTCAGAAAGGAGAGAGTTAGGGAACCAAATTCAAAAGGTGAAGACATTAAGCAAAAAAACCAAAAAACAACAAAACAACACAACAGCTCATAGACACAGATAACAGTATGTTGATTTTCAGAGGGAAAGGGGTATAGGGGAGTGGGGGAAATAGAATTCCATTGAAAAATCACCTACTTTATAAAATAATTCCAGACATTTTCTTATTCCACATCTGGATTTGTATTGTGATTTCTTCTCCCTCATATTGTTTGTATGTGTGTGTGTGTGTGTATTGCATGTATATGTTTTATATTTATATGTATTGTCTGGTCCTATCTCTTAACCATCACTTAATTTTCATTCTTGAGTTCTCCTGTTTTTAGATTTTACAAGACACTAAACAATGTTTGCACATACCAAGTCTACAGTTTAAATTACTAACTACCTTTATATTTCATCTCCCAGGGAAAAGTTGTCATCCTCTCTTATTGTGTTGTAATCAATTTTCATTGATTAGTAGAGCTATGGTGATCTTAGAGATTACCTAGTTTTTTAAAACTTTTCTTTAGGCACAAACCTTTTGTCCCAGATATTTCCCAAAATCCAAATGCACAAAACAGATACATTTTGCTTCTGTGGTAAAAGCAGAGTTTGGTGTCCCAGAACTCTGTGTGGTCAGCCCTATCCTTTCCCTCAAAGCCCACCTGAGGAAGCTGAAGGAGCAGAGTTTTGGAAACTCCAATCTACATTCAGTCCTGGATGGTGCAGATGTTGGGAAGTTTGTGCTCAAGGTCATTCCCCTCAAAGAGGGTTGAACTGGATCCTCCTGTATCAATGCTACATCTTCCAGAGGAGTGACAGAGGAGCATGTCCTCAATTTCTGGGTATACTATCCCTAAATATTCTAAATTTGTGAAGTCAATATTTAAGTGGTTTATCAGTGGACAGGGGTCTTTTACAAACAAAGACAAGAAGTTATTTTTCTGTTTGTCACCTTTGGACACATTTTTCAATTAGTCTTCTTTGTTTGGAATCAAGATTTTCCTTAGATGTGATATAAAGTTCATTTACTCATTCAACAAATATTTGCTCATCATCTACTGAGCCAGGAGCTATGGCAAATACTGAAACTATAGAAATATTTTTTTTAAGAAATGGAATACTTTCTACCCTCAAGTAGCTCACAGTAGAATATGGTAGACCTATATGTGTCCATTTAAAGCTTTATTCAAGAATGAGCTCCTAGATAATTTTATCAATCTCAGGTATATTTTTCTAATTCTTCAGGGATGTTTTCCATTATAGAAATATGCTAGTTTTTTTTTTGTTGTTATTTTAATTCATGTAGATGTGACTACCCAACTTGCCTTGGAAGCCTGGAGGGTAAGTTTTGTGAATAAGAGAATACTCATCAGTATTAAGACTTAAATGCCACAGTGCCAAAGGAGCTGTTGCTTATTGTTATTGATGTTATTGATGATGGTGATCTTGTGTGTGTGTTAAATTAATTATATTTCTAAGTATCTTTTGGTAAGAATACTTTAAGGATTAGTTTGCATACTTTGGATAGTGTGTGTGTGTATACACATCTGAGGTTTAATAACATTCAGTGCTCCTTAGAGCTAATATATATCAGTTCTTCAAATCTGGAACTGAAATATAATTAGCCTATCTTATAGATATGGCCAATAAAATAAGAATAGCAATTTGAGGCTGCCTTACACTTAGAAGGCGGAGAGCTCATCACTTCCAGGCAACTGAAATGTGAGCCTCTTAAGATCTAGACTCAGGCACTTTGATTCTTCAAGGAATGATGCAAAAATGTTTTATATTATCTGCAGTGGTGATAGGACCCAGGGTCTGGTGGCTATGGGGTCCACAGACTGATGTCCTAATAAGTTAGTGGTCTTATCGTGGCTGTGTTTCCTGACTCCAGCTTGCTTTCCTTGGTTCTGGCTTACTTTTTGAGCCGAAATCTCTGGTCTTCCTGTCAATAATGCAAGCTCTGATATTATCCAGTTTCTATTACTTACACCTAAGAATCCTACTGATATAACCCTATATCCAAGACATCAGGACCAAGCTACTAAGATTTTTCACCTAGATTATTGCAATAGCCTCAAAGTTTTTGCACTTACTGTTCCTTCTGCCTGAAATACTTTGTTCACACTTACTCTCATGACTTGCTTCCTTCCTCCTCGGGGCTCTGCTCCAATCTCACTTTTGTAGATATCAACAAGGAGGCTTTCTCTCATCACCGTATATAAAGCAGTACCCCACCCCTATGCTCCCTGTCTGTCCCTTTTTTTCTCTTTCATTATTCTCTCTAGTCCTTATTGACCTCCACCCAAGAGAGTGATTATCTGCTCACACCAGTGGCATGCAAACTTTCTGAGAGCTTCCTGACTCTTTTAGTTACCGATGTTGTCTGGTACCTAGTAAAGTGCCTGCATATGTTGGAAGCTCAATAAATATTTCCTGAGTGAATGAGTTTAAGTTCTGCTCAGATGCAATAATAGCAATAAGCTAAAAATGTGCTATAGTTAATACTGACACATCCATTCCCCTTCTTCCATGCCATTCTTGCTTTTGGTCCTTCCATCCTGACCAGTAGCCTCCCGTGCATTTCTTCCCACCTCTGTCAGTCTAAGCTACGTGATACAGTGGATTTCCTAAGATTAATGTAAGAGAGATTTGGTCCTGCCTACTACTACAAAATGCTTATTTATTTCTCCTTTTACATTTTAATTGTTTAAATATTTGGGGAACAATTTCCTGCTGTGGTAAATTTATACTCATTAAATTGTCAAATGCAACTGTATTATTTATTTATTTACTGCAGGCACCGTGAGGGGAAAGGCTTACTTTTGCCACTGGCACCATATGGCTTTGACTGATTATTGTATTTTACCTGATAGTCTTTGGACAGGCCTATCAGGGTGATGAATGGGTGAGAGGGGGAGGAGTTCAAACACCGGTTGAGAAAGGATAACAAACCTGTAGCAATAAGTCACACACCGTGAAGTATTCTAAACACTGAATAAGATAGAACATTCATCGTACATCCTATTTGCATTCCAGTGTAATCTTCAAAGAGTCAACATGGTAAAAACATTCCAAGATAAAAATAGCAAGATCTTTTAGAATAGATTTAACTTGCAACGAAAAAGAAAAATCCCATATGGTTACTAAACATGCCGTGATTCCACATGGTTGTGATTGCAGCTGCAATTCCGTGTATACGTTTTCTCAGCATCACTGTCTTATGAATGGAGGTTTTTAAAAAATAAAACTTTTAAAGACATTCTGAGACATTCTAAGAGAAAATTTGATTTGTGGGAATTGAAGATTAAAATGTATAATGGCACAATATCCGACACTGTGTTCTGCGGTTATAACCTGATCTGAAGCCAAAACCTAATCCCCTGGCGTTCTTGAAGTTCAGTCTCCATTAGAGCTTTATTCCAGACTAAAGGGCAGAGGTAGCTCTGCTAACAGAGGCCACTCTCAGTATGTCTGGATCCGTCTGCGCCTCTTGTTGAGGTGGAAATCCTCAAGAAGGAAGCTATTATTTAATGTTTCATCTTTTCCCAGAGAAAGACATCTTTAAGGTAATATAGGCTGGCCCCTATGTTACAGTCACATGCCGCTTACTGATGGGGATACATTCTAAGAAATGTGTTGCGAAGTGATATTGACCTTGTGGGAACATCACAGAGTGTACTTACCCAAACTTAGTGGTACCACCTATTACACAGCTAGGCTATGTGGCACAGGTTATTGTTCCAGCCTATAAGCCTGTACGGTAGGTTACTGTCCAAAACAACCTGAGAGAAGATCCAGCACAAGGGGAAATGATGCAATCAAAAGACGAGATAGACACAAGACATGTGAGGCTGCTGCCGGCATAACACAGCACGCTGTTTCACACCTGCTTTATTTTTGTGTGTAGAAAGAATACACTATAAAATAGTGATTAGAAGTATAGTACAGTAACTAAATAAATGAATAACATAGTTGTTTATTATCACTATCAGGTATTATGAATTGTATAAAATTGTGTGTGCTGTGCTGTGATGTTACAATGGCTGTGGTGTTACCAAGTGATAGGAATTTTTCAGCTCCTCTTATGGGAACACCATCAAGAAATTTCCCAAGAAAAACATTTCTTGAAGCTTTTCAGCATTGGGTTTGGCCAGAATTAAGGCATCAAGAGCTCCCACAAAATGAAAAATAATTTGGCATGCAAGCACACATGTGAACACACACGTATACACACACAGAGAGAGAATCTAAACTATTGAAATTTTAGGAATATTTGAGATTTCAAGTTTGGGTCTAAGGTAGTGATCAATTTTCATGTATCAGAACATTGGCTTAATAATACTTTTTAAAAATTAAACAGATTAACTTTTAAAATTCAAAAACTAAAACTAAAGCATATTAGATTGTGCCTCTTAATAAGATTATTCTTAAATCATGATCTCAGAGTCACTGTCAGGGTCCAGAAACTCAGAGCCAAGGGTAAGTCAGCCTTAGATAAACAGATTGTCTGGCCTAGGCCACCAATCTGTCCAACATTTGTGACCTATAAAGATTTTTCCTGCAAGCATCTCTGCTTATGCCAACTATTTATACATGCACAGTGGAAACTTCCAAAGCTGTCATTTCCCAGGTTTCCTTTGCTTATACAACCAGTTACTCCTGTGCTGAGCTTTCCTTCCTCCCTTTTTCTTCTCTTCCTTCTCTTCCTTCCTCCCTTCTTCCCTTCTTTCCCCCCTTCTTCTCTTTCTCTCTCTCTCTGCCCTCTCTCTCCCCCTCCCTCTCTCCTATTTTTTGGATGCAGGAAAGTCTTAGTTAATTCTTCCCTTTTGGTCAAGGATAGAAGCCAAAGGAGATTTCCAGATTAGTGTTCAGAATATATTCTTGGTGATGTGTGAGGATGCAGGTTGCCATAGGTGGAGATTCAGAAGGGTCTAATGAAAGGGAGAGAAAGAGAGAGAGAGATCTTCACCTCATTCTGAAGAAATAGAAAAAAAGTAGAAATAATACAAGATAGGGAAAGGAAGTTCAACAGGTATCTTGAATTAAACAAAAGCCTTCAGAAATACTTGCAGTGCCCTAAATTAGTACATTGCCATTCTTATAGAGAAGAGATAATCAGGAAAGACACCTCTGCCTTCTCACCCTGTTTTATATATTTATTAAGTATCTCTTTCCAGGAAGCTAACAACCAAGTTGTATTTCCTGAACCCCTACATGGACCTGTGTTAGGTACTATGGGACATATTTTGATGGTGCAGGGGAACATAAACCCCACCACCCAGAAGATGAAAGAAGACTGATATCTAAGAAACATGTACAAACTGAGGAATGACACTAATGAAAATAACAAAACCAGGTAGCCTGTAATTAAAATATACAGGTGCTGTGTGGTGAAAGGTCAGCTAGGGCAGGCAAATATGAAGGCTTTAAAGGTGGAAAAAGTAGGAGAGTGTTCAAAATGAGAGAGAAGAGATGTTATTCCACCTAAGTGAAATGTTTGTGGAGTCTTGAAAAAAGAGAAGAGTGTTTGATGGTGAAAATTAGGAGGATTGGAATATGTGTGTAGATGAAGCCCAGCCAAATCATTTGTCCTGCTTTGGTAAGAAATTTGTACTATTACTCCTGGCTGGTGCAGCTCAGTGGATTGAGCGCGGGCTGCGAACCAAAGAGTCACCGGTTCGATTCCCAGTCAGGGCACATGCCTGGGTTGCAGGCCAGGTCCCCAGTGAGGGCCATGTGAGAGGCAACCACACATTGCTGTTTCTCTTCCTTTCTTTCTCCTTCCCTTCCCTCTGTCTAAAAATAAATAAATAAAATCTTAAAAAGAAAAAACATTGTACTATTAGCAGCTTTTGGCTGAAAGTATTATATGATGAATATTTAGGGTACATATACCTGCATCATTGCATGGAGGGGATTGGAGTCAGGAAAGCAAGTTAAAAGGTTATTATTTTTTTAAAAAAAGGATGAATGAGGAAGTAAAAACCTTAAACTAGAGTGTTCACAACAGACATTGAAATGTAAAGCTACTTGCAAATCTTTTGAGAAAAATGAACCATTTTCAGTGCCTATGGGCCATGAATAAGTCTCTGTCAATATGTGTGATCT
>PVJI01009287.1:0-66211 GCA_004026765.1 Micronycteris hirsuta
TACAATAAAGGCTGGGTGGTGATGAACTTCTTGAACTTGACCTTATCTGCGAAGCACTTTCTCTGCCCTTCCATTCTAAATGAAATCTTTGCTGGATAGAATATTCTTGGATGTAGGTCCTTGCCTTTCATGACTTGGAACACCTCTGTCCAGCCCCTTCTTGCCTGCAAGGTCTCCTTTGAGAAATCAGCTGACAGTCATAATATAATATTTTAAATATAATAAATATTAGGTAACACAGAATCTAACTGACTTACCTGCTTGGAAATCTCATCCTCAACTGGGAAATAAAAATCTAACACTAACAACGATAATGTAAGCCTCATATGATCTGATTAGTTGACAATTCTGATCTTAAATATTCTGTCCCATTAAGCCATAGTACTATTCATGTCCCTTCAACAAACTTTGCATTTTCTTAGTTTGCCCATTTAGAAGATCCTCTAGAATTTGTAAAAGGTGATGGGGAACAGTGTATTTTCACAAGGAATCAGAACATTAATTGTCTTCTTTTGTTCCCAGAAAACTTGAGGAAAATCACGAAGATAGATATAGCAAGATAACACAATTTAGTGAGAGAGATACAATGAAAAGACAGAAATGAATAACAAAATGAACTAGAAACCAGAACATTCACAGTTAAGCCCTCTTTTGCTGGGAAAGATGGGTTTAGAGTTAGGTCCCATGTTTGGGAACAGCCAGTGCAAAGAAGGAAATGCCCTCTGCTTGTGCGCCTCAGGGTCCTTATGATAAATGTAAATAAATTGTCTCAGAGAAGCACAACTATTTCACGTACTAAGACTAGAAAGAAGTTTCTCTAAGAGTCTGCACAGAAACTGTCCTGAACAACATGCTTCAACAGTCCCAGGAATAAATTTCTCAGAATTGTTGCTTAGAGCACCCATTGGTATCAATTTAGTAACAGCAATTTTATAAGGGAGGTAAGGAATAGGAATTAGTTTATCAGCATCCAGTTCCTCAGTCCTGTAAAGGTTTACAAAAATAATTGCTATATAAACATAAGGATGTGAATTCTCACTAATGAAAATCTCATAAAATAACAGTACAACAGCTTCCTATGCATATGAGTTATATTTACTATTCATTTTAAAATAGTAAGTGCAACTATTATCATTTTTTCTTAAAAAGCCCAAATACAAGTTTTGGCTTTTTCATATATTATCTGATTGTAAAGAATTATTTATAAATGACTTAAAATAAACAACATAGAGTTCTTGTGACTCTCCTTAATTTAAAAAAATTACTCATTTTCCTTAAATGTGAAAAGAATTAGAGTTAGGTTAAATGATCTTTAAGGATTTTTTACTTCAAACACTTAATGGCTTCAATATATGTCATGATGTCACTTTCTTTCTTTCTTTTTTTTAAGCAAAGAACAATTCTTATTTTCTCAGAAGCCTCAAAAGGCAAAGGAAAAAATCAGTATATTGATCCCTGCAATGGATTCCAATGTTATCCTCGCTTCAGAAGGTGTCCAGTTACAGAGAAACATTTTAGCAATCGTAAGGTTCAGACAGACCTTATGTGACCCTATTCATTCCTGACCAGCAAATAGTTTTTGTTTAACTTCGAAAGAAACCAGACAAACTCTGCAAGGTTACTTGTAATCATGACACCATTCTTAGAATTGCCATGTGCTGGGAACATGCCTTCTCGCTTCCTCCTTCTATCTACAGTACAAATCTGAAGGACTTTGTTATGGCTCTTATGCTTGGCACATCTTAGGCCTATTTAGAACATCAACACCATCAATCACAAAATATGGGGCCGACCAGCTGGATGAACCCTGGCTATCAGGCAGGGGTTATTTGTCATCTGGGCATGTCTGTTTGGTATATAACACTCCTTCAGTCCCAGAACAATTTTCCCCCTCCAAAAATATTCTCTTTGATTCAGGAAACACGTGATTAATAAAGGACAAGGGTTTAAAGCCAGAGGTCAAGGCTAAAAGTCTTAACCAAACAAGTGCATTGCTTACTAACGTTTGCATCAGCAGTCAAAAATTTCCTTGAAGAGCTCCTGCGCCGAAGAAATCCACGTCTGTTCTTAAATGCCATAAAATTCAAGGGACTGCAGCAACCGTGTTCCTCTTGAGGGATTTATTTTAAAATAATGTTGCAGATCTGAGAAGTGTTTTGCTTCAGAATAATAACACCACATCAAGCATTTAAAAGGCCCATTACAAACATTTATGATTTAATATAAGAAATTAAACCTGAACGCCCATAGTTTAACCAATACGATATATAAAGAAAATTTGTACTATAACATCAGAACAATTTACATTAAAAATAAACTGTTTTCAAAGATATCTATTTATACTAAAATGGATTTAAAAGCAACACTCCTTGTTCGTATTTTTTGTCTTATTTATACATCATCTACAATGCTCTATGGTAGTTTTCCACTAGACAGTTTTTCTTTTATCCGTGTTTCCCCTCCTTCGACCCAAAGAACCTTGTTTCATATTTATAGGATATTGAATTTTCTTCCTTTTAGGCAATTATTATAGTTCTATTCTTTAATAATATTTATTTGATATTTATGAATTGTTTTTATGTATGTGATGACAGGAAAAAAGCAAATTTTAACAATATAAATAAATAAATTTGGAGTCAATCTTTACAGTGACCTTAACACTGACTTAACTGAGAGTGACTCTATTGTTTATTTTACTGGAATTCTAAAGGGAGTCCCAAACTCCTGTTGGGTATAGAAATAGTTTCTCAGAAGAAAAGTGATAAGTAGATTGTATTACAGTGTTGATGACGTTACAAGGCCTGAGGAGCACGTCAGTCGTCACTTTATTCAACTCGTACAAACGTCTAAGTGCTCACACACACAGCACCTGAGGTAACCAGACTTGCTGGAACTCAGCTTTCTTTCCCTCTCTGCCAATGCCAAAGGAATAAAAATAGAAGCTCAGTACAAAACATCCTGTAGTAAAAGTATGTTTCCATTGAAATCCATACTGGCAATCCGTTTATCCCGTAGACCTCCTTAAAATCACAGCCTGGGGCATGAAGGGTCTTTTGATGTCATCTGGTCTGACTTCTTATCCTATTGCTGTAGAACCTGAGCCTTCAGAGGGGAAGTGGCAGAGGTGAGACTAGAACCCTGGCCTCCCTTTTCCCTGTCCAGTGTCCAGTGTGTCACAGTATAAATCTTTCTTATGGCTCAACTGTTGGTGCACAATAGTTGGGTGAATCTGACTTGCTCACAGCTGGGCCATCTGTGGCTCCGCTACTTATGCTAATATGATACATTGCGTGTTTGACTGTTGATGGGGTCTTCTTGGCACTGTACGTGCATAATGTTCTCAGTTAACTCAGTTGACCCTGTTAAACAATGACAATGTGTGTGAGGCCTGAGTTTGTTAGCATTCATTGTTACAAAAACAGGGTTACTGACCTTGTCATATTTAACAGCGTTGAGCAGACACAGCAATGTGGATCCTCAGGGTGAATAAAGAATTTCCAGTGGTGATGTAAGAGCTATGCTAATTAGTTTCTCCCTCCATCCTGCTTCTAGGCACTGAATAACTTGTACAGTTTGGCTAGAAGACTCACTGAGCCCTGAACTAATAAAACCGAAGTATTTTTATAAATAATAATAAAAATGTGTTTCAACATGCCACTTCCCTTCAGTCCAAGAGTGGCTTTTGCAGAATGATGTGCCTGGGGTGGTCACCCAATTTTTGCTGTTGCATCCCAACCCACAACAGAATTGAAACAACAATGTAGATTGATGCTCCCCCCAAAGCATAAAAATAATCATCTATTAATTTATATTCCCTTAAAATCATTTTCTTAAGAAGGAGTTTTAAAAACTGCTACCACTCTGTGACTAACACGAGAACTGTATGTGGGGCCTGGTTCATGTATCCAGGCATTTGGATATGGGTATTCTTGCCTCAGTAGAAAAACAAGCTAAGTTAATTTTTAACAATGCAATATTGCCTCGGTACATCTTGTTCTCTCTTTCCCTCAGGGTCTTACACGAATGAATCAGAAAATTGCTCCCTTATGTTAAGCTTGAGTCTGCACCTGTGTTAAATTCACATGGAAGTGGAATTGGGGGTGTGGGGGTGGGGATAAATGTCAGCAAAACTAATAGGATGATATATCTGAGTTTGAATTCTCAAATGGACTAGCTAATGCAGAGACCATCAACGGGAACGTTTTTGTAGGCATATTGTTTCACATCTAAAACTGAAATTAGGATATATAATCATGTTGATCAGCTGTCCTCAACTTCTGCGTTTATGATTAGAAGCATCTGGCTTCAGATTTTAGGAAACTCAGATTATCAGGCATTCTGGAAATTTTGGCATGCCAAAATTTTTACTTTGCCTTCTTTGGAGATCCTGGATCACTTTCCAAGTATTAAAACAATCCCTAGTTTCAGACATGTTACGAGAGATCCTGAAAAGTAAGCAAGTCATTGAAGCAAATATAAAAAGCAATAAAGAGTTGAAAGAAAGGGAGAGATTAATGACCTCTGGCTTTGCAAAAACAAGCAGAATTTTTGATGTTCTAGACAAGGGGGTGAGTGGGAGGTGGAGAAGCCATGGGTCAGTATAAAAGTGAGGGGAATACCGTGAGGAAAACAGATCAGTGGGCAGCGCTGTGTCCTCACTCTGAGATGGCCCTTCATTCATGAATGGAACTGGTTGGAACTAGTCATTCTGCCTCACAGGGAAGCAGACTTATTTATGAAATTTCACATCTGCTCCATTTATGTTGTACAGTACGATATTGATGTTTTAAGGCAATGTTGGCAGACGTTCGAGCTGCATTCTGGATGAAGACATCTGTCTCTTTGAAAGGTTTTGCTATCAGAAGAAGGAAAAAATGAGAAAGAAGTTTGGGGCTCTGAGACTGAGACACCTCAGCTTTATCAGCCATGAAGCGCACACCAAAGGAGGGCGATTATTTGCATATTGCAAAGGAGACTGGTTAGAATCCATCCAATCTATTGAATCCAGATGTGGGTTTCTTCAGAGATTTTTTTTTTTTAAGTGAGGGTTGCCAAAACTTCATGGGAGCAGAGACCGCAAGCTAACATAAGCCAAAGGACTCTCAAAGTACAAGGAACGTTTTTGGCTTATGAGAACTCTTACTTCTTTAAGCTTGGTGGCTGAAATAATCGAGTAAACTGGTCTATGATAAATTAAAGGTTATTTACAAATGGCTGGCCCTTGCCTAAACAAAATCTTCCAAAAATAACTCTATAAGAAGTGCTCCCGAGAGGATGTTCAATCACCTATTTAGAGAACACCACAACTGGAAGTTTATGCTCTCTTGTCAGGAAGTAAACTCCAGGAAAGCAATCTGTAAAGATCCTTCTCCTGGCACAAGGGCGTGAAGGATGGAATTTGAATACAATGTCAAAGGTGTATTTTTAAAATGTGCAAATGTTCATAGAAATGTTATATCTTTTAAGCAACTAGCAGAAGCAGGATGACAGCTAGTTGGGGAGAGGTTAAGGGGTGGGGGGATTGAGCAGAAAAGGAAAAAGGACTCATGGACGTGGACAACAGTGTGGTGATTGCAGCGGGGAGAGGATAGGAGGGGACTAAATGGTAATGGAAAAAAATACAATAAAGATTCAATTAAAAAAGAAACTAACAGGAAAGTCCTTTAATTTTAGAAATTGATTAGTTTAAAAGTATTAGAAAATAATTTCATAGAGTAATTCTGTTGTTCTTGTGTTTTCTTTTCAAATGAGACTAATTTTGACTAGTCAAAAATCTTACCTTTCCCTTGGGACCAGGATGCTGGAAATAACTGCTTGAGAACTAAAGTAAGTAGCAGTATGAGGAAAAACATTTTGTCTTAGTTTATTTTGTAAATGTATTGAACACTTGACAGTAAGTAAAAGAAATAATTTTTCTACTACCTTATCATTCTGGCAAATCAATGTGTTTTCATATTTCTATGTTCTCTTCAACTACGTATGAATACATATTTTAGAATATTTCAGGTATGCTAGAATAGATATTTTCCCCTAAATAATAACTTAATGGAAGCCTTTCCATTGGACTATTTAAATATCCTAGAATGTCTTAGATTTGTGGAGTTTAATTTATATATTTATTAATCTGTCTAATTATTATTATTTGATACGAAAAGTTTTTGTTTGTGTTAGACTTGAACTTTTTTCCTGAAATCTCATATAAAACCCAGAATTTGTTTAAACTCCTTTCGGAGTTTTGGCTTTTTCCTGTACTTGTTTTAGACCACTTAGTGCTACTTAGAAAACATACGACCAAATCTGCAAATGAGAAACTTAGAAAAGTGCTAATTTAGAATAAATGGAATCCATTTGAATTCCACTAAATTCAAGTCAAACCTAAACCTACTTTCATTGTGGCAAGTATCATAAAGGTCACACCGTTGGATGAGGCTTACCGGTCTCCCGGGGCCTTCTGATAGACAGACATGCGCCTGGGTGGGACTGACACAGAGTTTAATACAGAAACAAGCCAAGTCCTTGGAAAACTTCTCCCCAAGGGGACGGCAAAATTATTCCAAAAGCAAGGGCTTCTTTGAGTGAACTGGGCCTCACAAGATGGGTGGACATGATTTACTTCTGTTTAGATCCTTTGATAAACTAATCTCGATAAATGAACTAAGTCCTCTGAAGGCAGTGAATTATGCAAGAGTGATTTTAAGCTTCCTTTAATGCATGTACATAGAGAGATAACTCCGAACACAGGCTCTGTGTCTCATAAGCCTTTCTTGGGCCATTTAGCAGTGAGCAAAGTGGCTTCATGAGCATATGATCCGTGTGTTTGCACAGGACGCTGCACGCAGAAGGGCCTTGTACTTGGGGTTTAATGCTCTGCAGTTATCATCTGGAAATTCTTAATAATTGTATCTTTGTAGGTAAAGTCCAATAGGACAATGGCACATGTGCTGGGGGCTTGAATCCTTGGCTCACATGCCATCCCATGTCTTGCCCCCCTACATCTCCCTGGACAGGACTCTCAGTACCCCCATATTCCCTAGCACCCGGAGCTGCACACTCTGCCTGATCTCCCTCTCCCCATCTCCACCCTGCACAGAGAAAATGAGCCACCCTCCTCCTGGTGGGCACCCAAGTTGCATTGACAAGGGGAGGGAAGCCTGTGTTCCATCATTGCCATCCATCCCTGCTGGGGAGCTAGGCATGGATGTAAGGAGGGTCAGGGTCAAGTGTGCATCCTTCAGGGGCATCTCAGTGCAGGGCAAGATGGTAGCTGGCAGCACTATAGTACAATTGGGACGACTGGCTACTATCCTCTCCCCACCTCTAATCCCGATACAGCATATGTTCCAGCACAGGGGTTACACTCCCTTGCAGCTTGCCCATTTGCCCACAAATTGAAGAGATCGACATCCCTCACCCCCCAGCCAGGTCCCACATTTCCATTTTGCCCTGGGACTGGAAATTATGTAGTTGGTTCTGACCTGGAGGCAGGTATTACTGTCCTCCTATTACTGATGGGAAACCGGAGACTAGAGAAGGGCTGGTAAGTGGCAGAGCAGGTGGTACCACCCTGAAACCCATTCTCTCTCCACCATGTGGGCTGAACCACTTCCCCCAAGAAACAGCCGAGTCAGTGAGAGGGGCCATGATGCGCTGACTTCCCCGTGCACAGCCTTTCCTTTGGAGTGGCCTGGTGGTGTGCAGGAGTCCTCTCTTAAGAACACACACCTGTACTTTAAAGGACGGGGTCCCTATGGTTTCTTCTAGTGGATACATGACAACTGTACTTGAACGACAGTAAAAAAAGAAAAAGAAAATGTTGAGCTCCAGGTTCACTATTACAACTGAATTCTATCCTTTCTCTCAAATTCATATGTTATAACCCTAACTCCACGCCCCTCAGAATGTGGCTGAATTTGGAGATAAGGCCTTTAAAGAGATGATTATCTTACACTGAGGCTGTCAGGGTGGGCCCTAATCCAATCTGCCTCTTTATAAGAAGAGAAAATTTGGATACATGAATTGACACCAGGGATGGGCTTACACAGAGGGCAGACTAGGGGAGACCTCAGAAGAAAGCAAGCCAACCAACACCCTGACCTGAGACTTCTAGACTCCATAACTGTGACAAAACACATTTCTGTTGTTAGGTCACACATGCACTGGCATTTTGTTACGGCAGCTCTAGCAAACTGAAGTATCCACCAAGCCCCTGATATATTAATACATCAATCTTCTGCTGGTCTAAAAGTGTAACTTGATTCTACCAAGTGTTACAAAAATGAAGCGCTATCTACAAAAACCCATTGGGTGGGACATGAAAATTCTGTAGGACAGAATTCCTACAATGCCAGGTTAGGAGAATAAGAAAGAGAAAATGGAATGAGGGGAAAAGAAAAAATTTAGAACACTGTAGGTAAGGAACCATCTAGCTGTTGTCTCTCACTTTTTTTATATAAACAAGTAACGGGAGGAGAGGGATAATAAGGGAAGAGCCATCAAAGATCATGTACAAAGGACACGTGGACAAAGACAAAGGGTACGTTTGAGGGTGAGAGGTGGGGATGAATGGGGTGAAAATGGAGACAACTGTACCTGCACAACAATAAAAAAATAATAATACACGTTTATTGTAAAACCATTTTTTATATAGTAGGTCTGCCAGAAGCTTGTTAACTCTTCAGATTTTTAAAAGAGATTTTATTTATTTATGTTTAGAGAGAGGGGAAAAGAGGGAAAAAGAGAGGGAGAGAAACATCTATTGGTTGCCTTTCGCATGTGCCCCCATGGGGGACTGAACATGCAACCCAGGCATGTGCCCTGACCAGGAATTATACCAGAGACCTTTCATGTCATGGGATGATGCCCAACCAACGGAGCCACACTGGTCAGGGCTGTATCTTTACCTTTTCATTCCCATCTCGGTTCCCTCCTCAGAGATAATTACTGATTGGTATATTGTCTCAGACTATTTTAAAAATGCATTCAAGGATATGTGTATAATATTTCTAAATATGCTTAATTTTGATTATAAAATAAATGTGGTTATATAATATGTATGTTTTGTGATTTTTTTTTCCATTTAGCAATTCGAATTAGGAATTTTTTTATTATCTACCACATACCTTTATCTTAGGTAATTTATTATGAAGTTGAAGGAACTCCACAGTATGGATGCTGTGTAATTTATTTAACCATCTCCATACTGATACACATTCAAGATGTTTCCAACTTCTTCTGTTTATAAAATGTACTGCAGTGAACATTGTTGTACACACATATTTATGATATTTAGATTTTTTTATCACTGTATTTCTTGGTCACTCCTCTTATTCCACTTTTACTTCTGGATTCCTTTATGGAACGTATGGCTAAGACAATCTTCTCCTACCCAAATTAAGTGTGTAAAACCAGGCTGAGATGCTTTTTCTTTAATGCCTATATAACCAGGTTGATATATGATTTCCTGTTTCCTTGGTAGAGCACAAAGAAAGTGCTTTAACTGTTAAAGCCACACAGCATGCCCCCCTGGAGTCAAGGGTATGCAGTCCTCAGATGGAAGCTTCCTCTGCTGAGCTTAATGTATAAACTCTCTGTGGTTTCAGGTGGAAAGACAATCCAGCTTTGAGCAGTGGGCCTGACTCACTGTCTTCCCTATATCCAAGGTGAGAGTGCCGACCCGGGATGACTTAGGATTCTTACTGGGATGGACATGCACGCATGCTTTTTACTGTGGAGCAGGTATAGGAGTACCCTGATAAAGGCTGGGCAGTTCTGCCCCATTTCAGTGCTCCAGTTCAAGGGCCCCATCCAGTACCTCATGTTATGGCTGCATAATGCAACTAGTGGGACTTGCTCAAGAATAGCCGAGTTAGTTTTACTGTGATTCCGTAAATATGGTCTTTTGGTTAAAGAAATAAATACCCGGAATGATTTATTCTAATATCCTAGTGGATGAAGAGACACACAGATTATAGAACGGTATTTAACATTTTAAGCATTTCAAGATGGGTTATATATATATATATATTTCTATCACTAGATTCTGGGCCTTCCCTCTTAAGCTAAAAGCATTTTGAATCCCTTCTAGTGTTTGAAACCTTCCAGTCTCTGTTCTCTTTGGCAGAACTTCATGCCTCTTGGCTTCAGGCAGCAATTTGTCAAGAAAGCTTGCCATTCTGGCCTACTTCACCTTTATTTCTTGTTTCCTCCATCCACTCAGGCTTCGAAAACCTCTAATGAGCTGTTGACTTTAATATTCCAGCCAGGACTTCATGTGGTATCAGGTTCTCCCACTTCTGAGGATCCAAAGTGCCTGCATCTTCCCTAGTAGCAGAATCTATCTATTTTTGGGGACAAAATACATTTCCTCACCTCCAGTCTGTGCCTTCCATAGCTGGGGCTGGAGGGTAGGGGTAAACAGAAAACTGGCCGTGGTCTTGGGCATCTGATTCTGAGCCACATCTATTGCACTTAAAGAAAACTGAAATTTCTTACCTAGCACCCAGCAGACCAAGGAGAATTTTCAGGCCAAAATTCACAGACCAGCTACTGAGGCAAACACAAGACCTCAGCACAGTCTGGGCTTAGCTTCCCTCTATTTCTGCTCAAGGCTTTGGAGAAATAGAAGGTTGGCACTCTTTCTCTTTGCCCTTTGTCGTTTTCTATCACGTCTTTTAGCTTCTGAGTGTGTACAGACAAATTAAGCTGCCAGGTAACCTGAGGACAATGCATAGTAGTTGTGAATGTTGTTTAGGTCAAGGCACTATCATGAATAGATCGGTTCCCTGGGGTGGCCTGGGTTACTACTTAACCAAATAATTAAACATGTGATGCTGGGTTTCCCTAGGCTATCCATGGAAACCAGGTTCATTTTACATGGGCGTACTTGTGTACTAAGGAACTAACTGTTAGCGCCTTAGTGAATAGCATTCCTTGTATTTAAATTTTTTACTTATGAAAATGTTTTAGCAAACGCTACTGTCACTATCTTGGGCCCTGTTTAACACAAGAACTACCTTTCTCAGTAGGTGCCATCGTGAGTTGACACGACCTGGACACTTACAAGTTTGATCTGATAGAAGCAAAACTTTCTACCATGAAGATATTGAGCACCTTGGTATTAAATTTGAATTTGGGATTGACTAAGCCGTAGGCTTTCCAAGCCTCACAAGATAGTGTATGGAATGCATCACTTAGACCTCCTCAGTCGTCCTGGAGCCAGAGTCCTATTTGCTACCTTTAAGACAGAGTTACCTTTAAAGGAGACCAACTTCTTGGTCCACGTGAGACTGTCCGGCTTGTGCGTTCTAGAGGGTGGTCTACAATTACACACAAAGAAAAGACTCTGAAGATTATTTTAAGCACGATGGTTTGTTTTACTTGCAAGTTTCCTACCACTACGTTCTTTAAAAATCCTCGTGTATTTTTAAATTTATTTAAAATTCAGATTCTCTATTTCTCATTTCTATCACTGCTTTAATTAGGCATAACAGATTGAAATTAGGTATCATAGAATAACTTTGCATGTTGAGACTAACAATACTGCAATTTATTCCACATGATCATTTCCCCCGTACCTGTCTGAGTCACCAGGCATATATGAATATGCAAAGAACAGAATTTCTGGATTCTTAGATTCTGAAATCAGAAAATTAGTCATCTAGTTCCAAGACTTGTGAACTAACCCAAGTGTAGAAACCTTTATTTTGGGCCCAATGACTGAAAAAGCAAGTTTTGTGTGCTGCCGGAGAAGCACTCCATAAAATAACTGGTGTGGATTAAAAGAATAAATAAATGAAATGAAAGTACATGCCAGAAACTATTTGCATATGATAATTTCATAAAACATTCCCCTTGAGAAATAACTGAGTGAAATTAACTCACAATCAGCAGGAACCCAGTGGGAATATGTTCATCAAAATCAATAATCCAAAATTATTCTTGGGCCGTGAAGTTTGTTTATGGCCTTAACTGAAGTGTGTATCAAACATAAGTGCATTAGCATGGGCTGTGGGTTGGGGGAGTCAGGCATAGTGTTCACCTCCAACACTTTTCTTCCATTCTGCTGCTTGTATTTCTTGGCAAAAGGTCCAAGCCACAAAAAGTTAGTCCCAATATCACATGTGTGCACACGCATGCATGTGCATACATGTGTGTTTTGTGTAGTCATGGGTGTTGCTCTTTTTCCAAAGGAGCCTCACGGGTACAGTTGAAATCTTGAAAGCTGAGTAAGAGTTTGTTAATTTTTAATATTATTTTAAAATCCAATACCTTTATAGGTGAAGAGCAGCGAACAGTCTTAGTCACAGAAATAAAGAACATTTCTTCCCACTAAGAAAGTTCCAGGGTTGATGACCAATCTTCAAATTATCCATACCTGTCCAGACCTATATGTGTGACAGTCTTGTTTATTAAACACCTTAGACCTGGTGTCGGGCTACAAGGGACCTGACAGACACCGCTTCACTGAGTTCCCACAGCAGTCCTGCAAGGAATGTGTAACTTCCCATTTGAGAGCTGAGGACACGGGCTCAGAAAAGTTACGCTCCCGCCTATGGTCTTGCAGCTAGAAATGGCAGAAGCCATACTTAAACCCCAGTGTATCTGGGTTCCAGAGCCAGTATCCGTAGTCACAATACTTCTTGGACTGCATAATTCTCTTTATGGAAATCTTTTTCTCTTACTTATCCTTTCCCCTTCAAAATTACCTTCAATGTCCATCCTAACCGGATTTTGCCTTTATAAAAAAAGTTGCTGGCTGGAGGTTTCATAGTGAACATCATGTGGATATCAGAACTGAATGGTTTTGCAGAAGGTTGAATGGAACATGGATAACCAGACTTGTTTTCTTGGAACCAAGTTGCCAGGAGTTGCGTAGAGATCATGTTACATTCACAATATATATTGACTAGTCAAAGAACAGTCATGGAAGATAATAAATAACCCCTACAAAATGACAGTGGGAAATGCCACCAACAGTGAGTAGTCCCATTAAAAGACCCTGAACTGGAAGAAAACAATCCCCAGAGTAACAGCATATTGTAACGGTTCAGAGGATTGATTTTGAAGCCAGAATGCCTGGGTTATATCTTAATACTGATGTGTGATCTTAGACAAGTTATTTATCTCTCTGTGCTTTCATTTCCTAATTTGTAAAACAGGCAGAATTGTACCTACCTCATGGGACTGTTGTAAGGCATGTAAATATATATATACTCAGTGCCTGCTGCAAAGAGATAGATAGATAGATAGATAGATAGATAGATAGATAGATAGATAGATAGATAGATAGGAAAGGAAAGGAAAGGAAAGGAAAAGAAAAGAAAAGAAAAGAAAAGAAAAGAAAAGAAAAGGAAAGGAAAGGAAAGGAAAGGAAAGGAAAGGAAAGGAAAGGAAAGGAAAGGAAAGGAAAGGAAAAGAAAAGAAAAGAAAAGAAAAGAAAAGAAAAGAAAAGAAAGGGAGAGGGGAATGGAGAGGAAGGAAGGAAAAGAAAACATGCTACAGGGCAACAAAGCTTGAAAGGGAAGAGGAGAGTCTAACCCATGGTCAAGTTCCTGTAATAGCCTTTACTGTGAGATGCTCAGGAACACGCAGTATCTGTGAGATTGCCTATGTGTTTCCACAGTGATGCCCTCCCAGTTATCAGAAGGATCTAAAAGGGAAACCAATACCCTCTGGTACAAAACATTAATCTGTCTTCCTTGTTATTTCTAGCAAGTTCTTTTCCAAATCATAAACTTCCATTCAACTTAATAAAAGAACTAGAGACTTTATTGAATAAACTCAGCTTCACAAATATAAGAAGCCATCTAAATTTGCTATTAGAAAGCCTTGGAGGGATCAGAGAATATACTGTAGGTGCTTTACTCTGATTATAATTTAGTTAAATTGAACATTGTGAAAAGCTCTCTAAGGAAATCTTAATAACATATTTTTGTAAATATGATTCTCCACAAATCAATGGAAAACTGCATTTAGAACAACTTCACTAAATGGTTCTCTTTTCTCCTGGTGTTTATTATAAATATAAAATAGCAACAATTTTTTAAAATATGAAAAATAATTTCTTTTAAGGCAGTCACATGAGTAGGATTTACATTTAACTTCTAGAAGACTGCCCAAAGAAGCTTCCTCAGTCAATTCATGTCTGTATTTTAGCTTTACTCAATCATGTAAAAAAGCAACATCATTAATAACACAAGTGAAAGGAGGCATAGAAAAAAAGACTGCATTCTTTCATTAACTTAGAAAAATACAATTAGTAATTATTAGTGATTTCCTGGAGAAAGTCCAGAGCTGAATTAAAAATATCACTAACCACAGAGATCTTCATTGGCTCCTTACAAGAAAAAAATACACTGCTATGAAACTGATCTGTTGTACTTGATTTTAGAACATTAAAGGACTAATTCATAAAGCAGCCACACAACATTTGTAAAGCTTTTAATTTTCTTTCGTGATCTCTGGGAAACATGAAGAATGTTCGTCTTTCTAAGTAAAATGACCTGTTACATTTAGTCTAGAATGAAAATGGTTATTTCTTCATTCAAAGTCATGGATGCTCTGTTCCCAAATGAGATAGTTAAAAAAAGGGCATATCCTCTATTTCAATTTTGGCATAACTTACTCTAATGGGCAACATGTTTATGCAGATTCCAGAAAGATGGAAACCATTTTCCTAAAAATATCTAGAACTTGTGCCATGGCTGCTGTGGCTCAGTGGTGTGGCTAGTGGATTGATCTCTGGCCTGGGAACCGAACGGTCGCTGGTTCAATTCTTTGTCAAGGCGCATGCCTGGGTTGTGGACCGGGTCCCCAGCTGGGGCCATGTGAGTCAACTGACTGATGTGGCTCTTGCACATTGATATTTTGCTCCTTCTCTTTCTCCATCCCTTCTCTCTCTGCAAATACATAAGTAAAACCTTTAAAAAAATATCTATGGGCCAATTTTACTTCTTGTGTCAAATATTATTCAGCATCTTGCCATCTAATTGTGTTTAAATTATTAAAATGAGTTGTTAAGTTCAACTTGCTGGGGCTGCAGAGATGGGCTCCTGATACCCAGTAGGCCCTTCCATGTGGATGTTTTGGGACTGCCCCCCCCTTGCACCTGTTTGAAGAGACACACAGTGCAGGTCTTCCACTGAGTGTGGGTATGGTGAGCGATGAACTCTTCCTGTCAGACATATGGCTCTTTGAAGGCAGGTGTGTTTTGACTGGGAAGGAGCAGGGTCAGCAGAGCTCACTGCTGGCACCAGGCAGAAGGGGAAGGAGGCCCAGTGTGGGGAGCATTTGGAGCAGGACCTCAGGGGAATCCTCTTATTCATACTCATCTGCTTGCTATTTATCCACAATTTCAACCTGTTTGATGATTGCTCTCCCTTTTCTCTATTGTTATTATTATTTTTGGGGGGATAAAAACAATAAATTCAGTGTTGGGAAACTGCTGAACAAACTGTGAAATTTGGTCAATTCTTGATTTTTCAGAATGCAGGTGACCTGATTTCCTTTTTCTCTGGCATCAGCTTTTAGTCTCAGGTTATAATCTATTGTCAGCCTGCTTCCCTGTTCCATCTCTTCTGTTGGGGATTAAAAACTTAATGTAAGATTAGACCAGTAATTGTCAGGAAGTTAGTCTGCTACTCAAAAATAAAAAGAGAGAGAAAGAAAAGAATGTGACAGGATGTCCTTTTTATGCCCTTCACCCATTTGCTACCCTCACCTCTGTGAGGAGGAGTCCTTTGGTCAGTTCTGCTGACCATATTCTTCCCAGCCAAGATGCACCTGCTTCAAAGGGCTGTATGTGTGATAGAAAGTGTTCACCCCTCACCATGCCCAGAGAAAGGCTTGTACTGTGTGTCTCTTCAGACAGGGATGCAAGGGAGGGTCAGTCCCAAAACATCAGCTGAAAGGATCTACTGGATACTCAGAACCTGTCTCCACAGCCTCAGAAAGTTGAAATTAAGAACTAATTTAATAACATAAACATATTTAAATAGCAAATTCCTGAATAATATTTGACACAAGTAGAAAAATTATCCATATAACGGATGTGATCTCTGTGAGAACCCATTAGTTTTAGTAGAATGGTTAATTTTATAAATCTTTCACTCTGAGTAATTTTAAGTCTCCAGAATGTCAAGGCTCTCAACATTATGTGGTATCATCAACTCCTTCCAGGAAGGAATCAGAAAACTGATCTCTATGGTCTTGAGCACGTGAGGTAGCCACAGGAAGGAGACAAAAATGATGGATGAATTATGGTCCAAGGCTGAGAGGTAGAAAAAGGAAGAGGGGACTTCCAGGGAAGATAGGGCACCTGGGAACCTGTCTGAGGTCAACTTGGTATGAACGAAAAGGTAAACCTGTGGGAGCTTTTACACTATCCTGTGGGTCCTTTGTGAACTGGGACTGCACCATCAGGCATGTACAGACATTGAGGGAGTGGAGGATTCAAAAAAATGAAAGTTGGGATTATTTATTTTTCACTTGCCTATGTTGGCAGGGAATTTAATAATTAAAAGTCAAATCCATGCTAAGCTACTTTACAAATACCCTGAACAATGAGATGCAACACCAAATGGTCAGGGGTGTCTGCAAAGCGACGGTATCAGCCTGGAAGCACAGGAACGCCTGCCTCACGGGTCTAGACAGCTGCTGGCAGGCTAACAGGAGAGTTCATTCAGAACAAAGCCCTTTTTGAAACCACAGGGTTTTTTTGATTTTTTTTTTTTTTAATTCTAGGGACCAAAATTAAAGCTTCCTCAGAGCAGTTTTACAATTCTGAAAAGAACTGATTGTTCTAAAGCCACACCTTGGTTACTTCCTCAGCAATTATTACAATGAAAGATCATTGTCAGATGCATGTTTAACAGGAGGAAAGATACCCATATGGTAGTTTTCCTGGACTCTCCAGGGGCTAGAGCCTTGGGGCAGCATATTCACACAGATTGGCACAGTCCTTTGGGCACACGGGCACACCTCACAGCACGGGTCTGTGCCCTGCAACCTATAGACGCTTAGACTTGTGAGCAAGAGCTTTTCAGTTTCAGAAATGGGAAGGAAGCTGAGGAGTTCAGCCATTTTTGTGGCACATGCGTACACACACACACAACCCTCCAACTGCTTTTAATGAGGAAAACATTTTGTTTTTATCATGCAGACATGTCAAAAATGTTCTGAACCCATTACAGAACTTGTAAGAAGATGTAACCCCTGCTAAAGAAGCATCTGCTATTTTTATTCTCCAATGGAGATAAGTACACACAAGGGTCCTTAAAATGGTATGACTTCGATGCGAGCCCCTGCTTGGAATAACTGCTGGTTTTCAGGAGGTGGAAGGAATACTGCCAACGGGCAACAACTTTAAGCTTTCTCTGCAGGTCTTTAAGAAAAAAGTGTCTGAAGAAGACATACCTGCCCTAGACAGAAGAGACTTCAGTTTAAGTTCCAGTTGTACAATGAGCTGGCTGCAAATGGTTTTTAAAAAATCTCCTTTAAACTATTTTCTTATCTGTAAAATGGGCACATCAATAATCATTTACCTACTGTCCGAAGTTGTCATGAGGGTCAATGCAGACCCCTGAATTAGGATTCTTCAGGGAAATAGAACCAATAGGAGATACACACACAGACATGTAGATACACAGATATACCCATACATATATACATACATACATACATACATACATACATACAAGGTCTGTGCAGGAAAAGTCCAGTCATTGTTAATATAATGAGAGCAGTTTGTGCAATATCAATGTAAGCTGGCAGCCAAGGAGAGTGGACTGGAGTGTGCATGTGTGAACAATGACAACTTCATGGTACGAGTCAGTGGGGGTGTAGACACCACTGAGTGAGCATGTATACTATGTGACTGTTGCATTCAAAATGACTGAGTAGAGCAACAAATCTGCATCAAATTTTGCATTAAGCTTGAACATTCCTCCAGGAAACTATTTCGATGATTCAGAAGACTACAGCTATGGACGACTGGTGATTATGTCTTCATCACGACAATGTGCCCACTCATGCATCACATCTCCTGCAGAGATTTTTGACAAAACATCAAATCACCCAAGTGATTCAGCCCCTCTACAGCCCAGATTTGGCATCCTGTGACTTCTGGCTTTTCCCAAAACTAAAATCTCCTTTGAAATGAAGAGATTTCAGATCTTTGATGAGATTCAGGAAAATACAACAGGGCAGCTGATGGCAATTGGGAGAATTGCATGAGGTCCCAAGGTACATACCTTGAAGGGGACTGAGGTGTCATTGTCCTATGTATAATATTTCTTGTATCTTGTATCTTCTTCAATAAATGTCTATTTTTCATATTGTGTGGCTGGATATTTTCTGGACAGGCTATATATATGTGTGTGTATATATATATATATATATATATATATATATATATATAGAGAGAGAGAGAGAGAGAGAGAGAGAGAGAGAGAGAGAGGAGACACAGGAGAGAGAGAGAAAGATCTGTCATGGGGAATTGGCTCATGTGATTATGGAACCTGATAAATCATATCACCTGCTGTCTGCAAACTGGAGACTCAGAAAACCCGGCGTTGTAATCCAGCCATACTCCAAAGGCCTGAGCACCAGGGGTGCCAGTGATGTAAATCCCCATCCAAGGGTAGGGGAGGACCAGTCAGTGTCCCACCTCAAGTAGTCAGGCAAGAAAGAAAAGTGACCTACTCCTCTTTCCTCTGCCTCTTGCTCTATTCAGGCCCTCAAAAAAGTGAATATTGCCCACCCACACTGGGCGGGGGGCAACTTAGTTTATTGTCCAGTGATTCAAATGCCAATCTCATCCAGAAACACCCTTACAGGTATATCTGAAAATAATATTTAATCCAGGCACCCTATGGTGCAGTCAAGTAAGCATAAAATTAACCATCACAACTACTATATCAGGTACATGAAAGTAAAATACTGATATATAAACTAACCAGTTGTCTGCGTCCAGCTGTACCTTAATAATAGAGGAAAATTGTTGAAAAAGCGAAACTGACATTTTTCTCCACTGCAACTCGATAAAGCCTTGAACACACGCAAGCAATTACAGGAAAGAAAACTTTGTACTTTGAGGTGAACAAACAAATAAAATTTCCCCAAGCAAACTAGGTTGCTCATCTAATATTAATCTCCAAAGTAGATAAAACCCAAAGATCTTTTTCAGTGAGTTACTGACTCTCTAGTAAAACAACTTGATCTCTGACTTTTGCAATTCTGCTATGTAATGACCTTTATAGATACCCTTGGAGAAATCATGTATTTTTAATTCACTGAGCCAGTCCTTGAGAGATATCCCTGATTGAGGTAAAGAGGCCAGACTTTGTACCCTCCGTGTTGACAGGCACCACAGGTGGACTTTTTCCAGGAAGTGGACATGGTGTAGGATAAGGCGCCTTCCTTCCGTGGAGGGAAATGCCTGAAGAGGAACACGGCTGTGAGCCACGGCAGGCAGCAACGCTGGCGCGGGAGCGGGGAGTGCGCGGGGACACGTGCCCTACCCTGGAGAGGGATCTGGAGGGCGTATCACACTCTCCACTGCAGTTTCCCAAAAGTTGGATTATTGATTAGAGAGCATGCATTTATATTTTAACATGTGTTGGCAAATTATTTTCCTTAAAAACTGTTATTTCCATCAACAATATATGAAAATGTCTATTTCCCTGAATGCACACCAGCACTTGGTATGATCACTTTTCCAAATATTTGAAAATGACATATCTTTGTTAAATTTTAAGTGGCATCTCCCTGATAATTGCTGAGGTAGGACATCTTTTTTTGGTGCTTTGGTGATATTTTTGTATATGTATGTATATGCCATTTACTTATTTTTGTTATGTTTATTTCTTTTTTTTAATTAAACATTTTTTTCAATTGCAGTTAACAGGCAATACTGTATTAGTTCAAGCTATATAACAGTGATTAGACATTTATATAACTTAGGAAGCGATCACCTCAATAAGTCTAGTGTTTGTTTCTTTCAACTCAACTTGTGGAAGCTTTTCTGTATAAATGGCATTAATCCATTGTGGTGTGCTGTGGTGGAGTCTTCTGACCATCTCTTAAAATCCATTCTCCACGTCTTTGTCTGAGCACATGACCGCAGCATGTTCTCTAGTCAGCCCCCTTTGCAGTTGTGTGATTATGTGACTAAGTGACAGGCAGTGAATTATGAGCCAAAATGTGTGTTATGCCTCCTTTTTGTACTTTTATCTTTTCTGCTGAGTGTGTGTCAATGACAATGAGTGGGGTGGAGTCATGCGATAGAAGGAATCTGGGTCCCTGAATCACCATGTGGGGTAACACAAACTCCCACCCTGAGCTGTTGCGTGAGCAAGAAATAAACCTTTATTATATGTAAGCTACAATACATTTTTAGGATGTTTAATTGGTTTTAGCAGGTTTGCCCACACAGGTGTGGGAGTACTGTCTATTTACTTCCCAGCCTATCATTTGTAGCTGACCACACATCCATGGTATGTTTTCAAAGGCTACTCAGAGAAAGACGTACATGCAAACAGGTCTCAGAAGAGAGGCCAGAAAATCTGGAGTAAAACTAGGTGTGGCATCAAGGAGGCTGAGGGAAACAGTGCTTCAAGAAACTTCTGTCTCACAAACTGGAAGAGGCTGAATTTGCAGAGAGAACAGCTGCAAACTGGAAAAGAGAATTGACAACCTGGAAGAACAGCTTGCCCAGGCCGAAGAAGGGATGGCTGGCTCGCATCAGGCACTGGAGCAGATGCTGAATGCACGTAACTGTATAGAACCAAGGCAGAAGAGTCTTGTTGCAACAGAAGCTCCAGACCTCCAAGTCTTTCTCTTCTCTTGCGAGAAGTTTCTTTTGTTTCCGCATCTGCACAGATTATAAATATGTCATCAAATATTTTGTATCAGAGAAGCTTTGAGCACTAGTTAAATCCCATGCCTTCCTTTTCGTCAAATGGCCAAAGAACAAAAAGGAACAAGCCACAGTCTATTGTATTTCACACCATTGAGAGTTCTTGTCGAAGGAGGCGTGAAACCCAGCAGGCGCTTGATGATTGTTTGGTGCAAAGATGTCTCTGGAGGTCGGATTCCACAAGAGAAGTATTAGAAAGTTTCCACTGATAAAGACACCTTATCTGGAAAGTGCTGCCCTAAAAGTCCTTCTTCTGCTAACACGTGTGTCGAATCCGTGAAAAGTTTAGAAGGTGCCCACCTATGCCCGGGGTGACAGAAAAAGCACAGCTCAGTCCTGAAGTGTTGATCCACACATGTCCGTAGGCCTGGACATCTGGTGAGTCCAGCTCAGCCCACAAAAATTCATGAGCAGGCAGGTCCTACAAACCTCTGTTAGTGAGTCTAGAGAGCCCCGCTGGTCATTCGCACCTGAACTAACTGTGCCCTTCTTAAAAGGCCTGCATTCCCAAGCCTGCTAGTCCCTCCTGTCTGACCCAGACATATGGGCTTGCCACTTCTCACCTATACCTTATTCGACTCTCCTGTTTTCTCAGATAAACCCCTAAAAATTACTTGTAGGGACAGAACATTCTGGATTGCTGAATATCAGGAAAATCAAAGTCTCTTGCTTATGAGAAAAATCATAGTAAAATTCTATTGCACAATCCAGCTAAAGTATTAAAATAAGAAAAATATATTTTGATTAATCTTTTAAATTAAATGGCTCTGGAGATAATTTATCCACCATAAAATTGAGAGATGGAAAGATATTCTGACATGTGGAAAGTCATCAATACACGTACTCATTAAAAGTATAGGGTGCTGTACTTTAGAAACCTGGAACTAACAGTGACTTTTCCAATTACCCATGACATGTGAAGTCAATTGTCCTTAATACATCGAATGACACATTACGAGTGAATAGATATTAGAGTTTTCTGCTCTGCTGCTCATACAAACATCTGATGAAGGACAAGTACTTCGGTATGTAATCTTATGTCTTAGAGAAAAAAAGGAAAAAGATGATGCTAAGAAAAGATAGAGCCATTCTATGCTACTTGCTTTTGGTAATTCTGAGCATAAAATTATTCTTTGAAGAAAAATTTTGTTCTTAAATTAAAGTATGTATTAAGCTTAAACTACAGAGTTAAAAACCTTCAGTCTTACTTGATTCAAAATGCTAATTAGTTCCTGGCAATTAGGCAGCATATATGCTATCCATTTTAATTTATGTCTGGTTTCTTCTCATGAGCATATTTAGAAAATCATATAGAATCTAGGATAAAAGTAGGGTCTACTTCCTTATGCCAGTCTATTATATACTATTAAAGCTATAAGGCATCTGTTTTCTTCCATAATCATTCTGTAATATTTCCCTATTATTAATAAACAATTAAGGGAATATTCACATTTTGAACAGTGGGAATTATCCAGAATTCTAAGACTCATTTATTGCACGTGATTTTGAATTGATTACATACAAAGTTGCTTTGCTTTTGCATCTACAGCGTGTCCATACAATAGGAAAACATAGGCAAATAATCATAATGTCATCGACAATATTTTCTTTTTTTAAAGATTTTATTTATTTATTTTTAGAGAAAGGGTAAGGGAGAGAGAAAGAGAGGGAGAGAAACATCAATGTCTGGTTGCCCTTCATGCACCTCCAACTGGGGACCTGACCCGCAGCTCAGGCATGTGCCCTGACTGGGAATAGAACCAGTGACCATCTGGTTCTCAGACCCGTGCTCAGTCCACTGAGCCACACCAGCCAGAGTGACAGTATTTTCTATCTGTAAAAAAAAAAAAAAAAAAAAGATACTATCTATGTTTCTATACTTTATGGATACCCCACACGTTTGGTCAGACCTTTTGTATAAAACAGACGCCCCACCGCACTTCATCTCTCCTTCTCTTGCATTGATTGTTACTTTCCACATGTAGTTGTTACTGCCAAAAGTTCTCTCTCCCTCTCTGGACAATGAGCTCTTCTAGATAGACTATAGACCCACATTTCATTCTTTGCTGGGTCCCCCAAGTACATTGGTGTAGTTGGTTCTCAGCACATTTTTTGCTGAATAAGTGACTTCCAAGTGATTTAAAGCATATTCCATTTTGCTTTTACGAAAGTTAACACACACAAATAGTTTTTTATATGAACATTTTCCAATAATTTCCCTAGATGATGTATTAAAACAGTTTGTAGCCCTAGTTAATTAGATTAGGAACAAGGGGGGGAAACTTAGTAAATAATGAGACATTATTGGCTTTGACAGCAGAGTGGAGAACAGTTAATGTAGTATTATAGAGGAACCTAACTGATGGAGCTGATTTTGTCAATACTTTTTACATTTCCACATTGGCCTTTAAAACAATCATGAACATGCATGCATAGTACGCACAGCTACTCTTTATGATCTGTGGTGGTTTTCTCAAATTCTTTGCTAATCTATTACTGGTGTTTGTATACATGTACTCATAATAAAAGCATAGTGTCTTTAATTCCTTCATGTTTTCCTACTCTCTTCTGAGTCAGACTATATCTCTGTCTCTATCTCTATATATTTAACTTTCCTAGCACTCTTCCCCATGAAAATCCAATACAATTCCCTGTAATTTTTGGAGCTTTTCTAAAAATATTGCAACTAATTGATTTATATATAAAAAGATTTCCCAGATGTTACTATTCTGAAATTTTAGTTACGCCCCTTATGCCATAATAAATTCTTTGTAATACCCCTTTTGTAAGGATGCATACTATAATAAACTTCTTTCCAGTATTTCTTATAAATGAAGTCTATTGGATGGGTCTCTGTAAAGATGCTATCA
Source organism: Micronycteris hirsuta (assembly GCA_004026765.1). NCBI lineage: Eukaryota > Metazoa > Chordata > Mammalia > Chiroptera > Phyllostomidae > Micronycteris > Micronycteris hirsuta. The sequence continues at coordinate 23,785 of PVJI01009287.1, forward strand.
CATTGCACCAGATTTCATTCTGTGGCAAATTATGATGCAGTAAAGCTTTGGTTTTTCCATAATAGAACCATTGGGATTCTTTTTGTATGACTGAAACCTTGTGTTGGTGGCCTTGAAACTATTTTTCCTCAGCAACATTCATAAGCTGTAAGGACACCCTATGGAATTGTGATAATTTTATATGTCAACTTAATTGAGCTAAGAGATGCCCAAGTAGTTGGCAAAACATTACTTCTGGGTGTGTCTGTCTGTGAGGGTTCTTCCAGAGGAAATTAGCATTGGAATCCATAGAGTGAGTAAAGAAGATCCCCCTTCACCATGTAGGCTGGCAACGTCTAAACTATTGAGAGTCCAAACAGAACAAAAAGGTAGAGGAAGGGCAAATAGCCTCTCTCTCTTTTCTTGAACTAGTATGTCCATCTTCTCCTGCCCATGGACATCAGAGCTCCTGGTTCTCGGGCCTTCAAACTCCAGAACTTCACCAGTGCTGCCCTTTGTAATGGGTCTGGTAGTGACGCTATCAGCTCCGCTAATTCTCAGGCCTTCAGACCCAGACTGAATGACACCATCAGCTTTCCCGGGTCTTTAGCTTGTAGACAACATATCATGGCATATTTCAGCTTCCAAAATCCTGTGAGCCAACTGCCATAATAAATCTCCTCTTACCTATCTATATAAATCCTATTGATTCTTTCCCTGGAGAACCTTGGCCAACACAGGAATTCCGACTTATATGATTCTACAGTTGAACCTCTGGGAAGTAAATTGATCAGCTGTGGCTGTAAACTACATTGTCCTTTGTACATCTTTAAAGACCTCAAAGCTCATACAATTCCAGGACTGAATAGAATCTTGAAGGTCATAGATAAACTCTACCTAATGCTTGAATAATCCAATTTACACGTGCTGTCCCATCTTGCAAGTATTCAAAGACATCATCCTGTTATGCTACCTCCCCAAAGACTTCTCCAACTCACATTAAGCAGTTAAAAATGATGACTTTTCCTCGTGTGATGTAGTTTCAATCTTCTCAACTGTCTGAGTTACTGTCCCTGGAAAGTTCTCTAGTTCTTGTTAGAGCAGCATAGTCTGGACAACTTGCAGTGCTTCACTTGTTCTTGATACCACATTCATTCTTCTGTCCAATCAATAGCTGTCGAGAGTCTGCTGTATCCCAGGCACTGTGCTGAGCATTGCATAGACACAGGTAAATACAACAGACACAGAGTCTGTCCTCACAGAGCCCGCCCGCTATATGTGATCAATCTCTTAACACGGAGCAAGAGGTAAGTTGAATTTTAGCCACCACACACACAAAAAAAGTAGCTTGGAGATTAAATAGTAAATGTAATAGAGTAGAAAGAACACAGGCCTTATAGTCAGACAGACAGACATGAATTTGGATACCAGCTCTATAGCTTATTTATATATATAAAACTGGATATGCTTTAAAAATACTGTGAACCTCAAAATGGATATAGAAATACTATCTATAGGGTTGTTAGGAGGACTAATTAAGCAATGCACACAGTTGGTGCATAGTAAGTATTCATTTTCCCCCCGCTTTTCAGTGATTTGTAGAATGCTAGTGTTCCATAAAGAAGGGCACTGTGGTCAAATTAGTTGGAAAAATAAACAAGATCAAGCAAAGTTACTTAGGCTTTCTTTTTAATTAAAAGATTTCTCAGAGTTTTTCACAAGCTAACATGTTTTGTGAATCTCTAAAAGGCTATGGTTTGCAGCATTTCCTAGATTTATTTGACCACAGAACACTTTTGGGTTAGTACACAGAATAACATCTTGAGGTTGTTTTTTTTTCTGAACACGGTTGCCCTAGTGGGAGCTCTGGATGTGTCTCTCTGCTCCCTGGGCAGGCATGTCTGGAAGTATGATTGTCCCTTTGGGTCCTGGGAGTGGTCCATGCGGGAAAATGGATTCTGAGCAAGCACAAAGAGGGCAAATATTTTCCCTCTGCTTCAAGTAAGAAAATGGAGTCAGCAATGAACTAAAGCCTTAAGTCTTTTTGTTTCATCTATGATGTCGAGGTATAGTCCTCAGGTTTGGGAGACCCTGAGGAATTACTCTAATGAAAGTGCTATGAGAAACAAATTACCAGGAAGAAGGAAAACTGAAGACATGTGGTGAGCTGGGCAAGTCAAGCCTGCTGTCCCCTTTCATGAAATTAAATATTTCTGTTTATGTGATGGAAAATCTGTGCTGATTCATTCTCATTAAAGCTCTAGCAAGTTCATCAGAAAAACTTTATAGAGACCTTGGGGAAAACTCAACAGGGGGGAATTTCCTGTTGGGGACTGGAAGTGGGGAGAGAGTATTTTCCCTTTATTGGGGTTTGCTTTGTTAATTGGTGTTTAAAGAAACCCCATTTCTTTCATAGTTGAAGCTCAGCAGAATTCATGTTAATTAAAAAATCATGTTAGTGTTCCCTGAGCCCATTCAAGCTGTTGCTCTGGATAAGGCTCGTCCTAAATACCATTCTCATAGCTTTGTTTGCACGAGGAACTGAAGGTGCAGTTTCAGCAGGGCAAGAGAAGGAGCTGCCATTCGATTTCTTAAACACAGCAGGATGCACTTCAAATGACACTCCAAATAAAGAACACACTAAAAAGTACCAAAAATGATCACTTTTTTTCTTAACTAGGGATAAAGCCAGTCTTGAGACTTGTAAAACAGGATGGTGTAGAGAGAGTGTTGCTATGTGGCAATGGGTGTGCTTGGATTCTTGATTCGTGATGTACACCCTTTCTAGTTAGTTGACGTGGACTGTATTTTATCTTGCTTGTATAAATCTGTACAGGGGTCTTTCCATTGCATACTCTTTAAAGGACTATTTTATTCACCCACAGAGGACTTCAGTAAATAGATACATTGCTGTCAACTCCCTGAGGTCTATGGACTTCCTATGGGTATAATTAACTGGGAGGGCTCACTAGATCTAAACAATTACCTCAGGCAGTATCAGGGGAAAAAGTGAAATACTGTATATATTTTTCTGCAAATTCTGCAGCCCTCTGATTATTTTTTTAAGGTGTGAGTTACATGCTATAGAATAAGAATGTCTAAAATTGAGTTACACTTGGGTACAAGTAAACTATCATTAACAGAAACTCTGAAACACGAAATGACTTTGAAATTCAATAAAAATAATTATTAGGTTATTTATTTATGTATTGGTCATTTCTTTCTTAAAACAAATGAGTGGTATATAACCAAGATCACATATAATATACATTTGATAAAATAAACCCAGGAATTAGAAATGGGATCCAGGAAGACAGGCAATAGCAAACATACTAACCTCATAGGCCAGTATAGCTTCTCCGACGGAGCATCAGTGTGGATTCTGCGTTTCCTGAAAGGTAGAATTCAAAGGGAGGCATCATGAATTATTATCATTAGAAATGAAGAAGCATGTGAACAAATTCCTTTTTGAAAGCAAATTTTTTCCTGGAACTAAATTCTAAGGGAAAGAAATCTTTTGCATGGGATTTTCTTTCAGCACATAATTTCTATTTTCAAATTGATTTAGGTATACAAATGAATCAAGAGTACATTTAAACAATGCAGAAGTATGCAGATTAAAAAGTTCAAGTTCTCCTTTATTTTTTTACACTTACTCTCCCACCTGGAGGTGAATTTTTTCAAAAATCTCGTGTGTATAATTCCTGACCTTTTTCTAAGACCTCGTTTTTCTCTTCCCTCCTGCATGTATAAGATGAGATCATATGTATAGATTATTCTTTGGTTTACTTTTATTTATATTTACATCTTGAAGGTTAATCATACCAATATGAATAGTTCTATTTTGTTTTGTAAAACTACTGTATAGATGTTCAAGAATTTATCAAAACCTTCTCCTATATTTGAGTTGTTTCCGATTTCTTAAATTACAAACAATGCTATCATAAACACCATGTGCACGTGTTTAAATATTTTGGTGCAGTGGATACGATCAATACTTAAAAGTAGAAAAACTAGATGTGAGGGAATGTGCATCATTCTCAATTCTGGTGTGAGTGTTGCTCCTGGAGGTGTCGGTGCACTTCGGGGAAACTTCTTACATACTGTTGAAGATAATTTTATCATTTGAACACTTTTCCTATCATACGATATGACAACCTTCTATGCAGGTGATCTGAGGGCACACCATGATCTCACATGTCAGAAGAGAAAAGCCGGCACACAAGGACCAACTGTTTCTGACGATTTTTGTTCCTAATGCTTTGCAACGTGCTCATTTATTTCTTTTTTTCATCACCTCTATTGAGCTATAATTCACATATAGCATTGTGTATATTTAAGGTGCCCAATGTGATGATTTGGTACACGCATATACTGTGAAGTAATTATGACAATATCTCACATATTACCTTTTTATGTATGTATGGTGAGAACATTAAGAATTTCTCTTAGCAACTTTCAAGTGTACAATACAGTATTAACTGTAGTCACCATGGTGTATATTGGCTCCCCAGAATTTATTCATCCTATTGTCGCGGATTTCGACCCGCAAAATCCGTGGGGGGACTGCCCCGATCGCGTGAATCAATCTTACCCAGAGACACGCTTGGAGGTGAGAATCCAGCGGCCACGGGTTTCCTCCACCATCCCCATCTTGGGGAGAAAGACCTCGTGGGTTGCTTAGCCAGGGCTTTTATTAGAGGCATTAAGACACATTTACATTGGATTGATTATTCATGGGATTAAGCAGAACAGGTAGGATTACTCATAGCAGGGCAATAGGATGTAAATTCAGATCCGGTGGCAGACAGGACCAGGTTAAAGTAATATGCAGGGGTCAGCAAGCCAGAACTTTTTAAGATACATCTTTGCCAAATTCCTATTAGAGAATTCCCATTCCACAGACATGATCCACACTTGCTTACACGGGAATCACACGGAGCTGTGCTCAAAACGTGTAAATTCTCAGGACTGCATGTTTACACGCATGTGGAAATCACTGCCACATCCTATAGCTGGAAGTTTGTATCCTTTGACCAATATCTCCGCATTTCCCCATTCTACCTCTAACCCCCAGCAATGCTCCCGTCTGTTCTTATGAATTCATCTCTTTTAGATTCCATATATACCAAACAATATTAGTCTTTCTCTGTCTAACTTAACTGCACTTGGCATAATGTCCTCAGGGTCCATTCATGTCATCACAAATGGCAAGATTTCCTTCTTTCTCATGGCTGAATAATAAAACATTGTAAATACAGTATATTTTCTTTATCTAACTCATCTGTTGATATGTTCATTTATTTCTTGACAATCAGTATTCATGAACAGATAAACAATATTAGTAAATAAATAATTTTTATTGATTTCATTCAGAGTGGAAAGTATGAGTAGAAAAATCTAAGTTCAATATGTTCCAACAGAAAATAGTTTGAGAACCAGTGCTGTAGGTGGCCAATCACAGAAATAAGAAACAATTTGCTGTACTCATATATAATACCATCACTGAAAGAGACACATTACATTTTTGACTAGTGCCTATTTGAAAAGATATGATGTCTAAAACAAGTTTATAATGAATTTTAGATGAATCACTGACTGATGAAATTGTTAATCTTTTTTAAGTTATTTTTCTAGTTCTGAAATTTATTTCCTGCGTCTAAATCAGTCACCAGTAGCTGATGATTCTGCATAGACAGACTCATCTCTTTGACTAATATTTCTGATTTTAAAAAATGCCTGAGAAGCAGAATGATTTCTTCCAGCCAGGGATCTAAACAATTCTTAAGAAATACTGAATAAAGAGAGAGCCACTGAGGCAAATCATAGTCTGCCTGAAAATCCTGAAACTGGCCCTGGCAAAACTAAAGCGTAAATACGTGCTTCTTGCACTCTTTGAATTTGATGTCTTCATAAAGACAGATTCAAAATGAGTCCTAATCTGCAGAAATCTTTGAGATTTAATGGGCTCAACAATTCCACTGCTCCAGTTTCCCCTTTTCAGACAGCTCATACTAGCTTCCTATATTAGTTAGCTTCATTCATTAATTATTCCATTCATATTTGGAGTAAAAGAGGAGAAAATGCAGTGGCAGTCAATCACCTTAGAACTATATAGGCTTTATAAAGTGGACAAATGATGGTTTTCCCCACAAGCATATTTATTCACAATGCCTATAACCACAGAATAGCTTCAAAAATAGGCCCTCGGCCTTTATTTTCTAAATTGGTGTATAGTTGATTAGATGTTCTTGATGATTTTGAATATGAATAGGAATGAACACATCTCATCTTTTATTCTACCCACATTTCCACAAGATATTTTCAGAGATTTTGACTTGAGATATACGAGCTGGGAAAATTTAGAAACATGTCTGCATGGTCAGGGCCAGCCTCCGGCAGTACAAGTTACAGGGCAGCTGGAGAAGTGTTTACTTGGCCAGACAAAAGTACAGTTTCTGAGACACAACATCCAGTTAGATCCCACAAGATTCTTACCATCCTCAGGCTTAACGTCCAAGGTGCTGCAGTGAGTTTTGGGTTTCATCAACTAATGCAAACAGTCCCCGTGCTACTTCACCATGATTTCATTCCTCAGCATAAGAACCATGCTTTTTCTTGGTAGTCCAAGCCCTGCTGCATGTGACAACCTAAAGAATCCGTGCCTCTGCCTCATTCTGATTCTACCACCATCTGCCTCTATAGTTCTGACATTGTAATGTAAGCAAATCACTTTCAATCTTTTCAATGAATTCTTTTCCCGTCACTTTATCCTTGAAGAATAGAATGATAAAATGGAAAAATACATTCCTGGCAGCTGAGATCATATTTGGAGCGTAGTACGGACTGTGCTTAAGATCAACGAACAGCTTAATAATTTATTTAGTGGTTGTTGACTAAGCTGCTCACCCTACTCTGCCTGGTTTCACTTTAAGATCTTGTATATCTCAGGCTTCCAGAATCAACAGTTCCATGTCCTCTCATAAGCTTGACTATCTGGGACAATGTGAGTATTAGGGGCTAGGCAGAAATGAAGAAAAGATTCTAGGAGCTTCCTAGATCAGGTTTAGGTTCATAAGATCCTATAAAATCAGGGCACATGTTTCATATAATCAACCCAGGGGCACTGTTTAAAGGACAGACTATTCATTCGACACATTCATTTGATACATAGTTATGGAATATTTACCATATACACGGTATCATATTAAACACTGTACATGAATGAGCAAAACCAATGTGAATCCCTTTCTTCATATAGAGTTGGGAACACATGTATTAATCAAATACAAATTTATAAATGTATATGTAGAAATGTGGTAAATATTTCAAAGTAAAGGTATATGTACAATAAAGCTGATGTATTATAGAATTATACAGCTGAAACTTAAATAACTTTATTAACCAATGTCACCCCAATAAATTCAATAAAAAAAGTATACAGGACTGTGTGAATTAAGACCTTCTCCAATCTCTATCAAATATCCAGTGGCAACATACCAACAATATCATAGATCTTATCATCAAAGAGACTTCTTTTCAGTTAGTTCTACCTAGATAACTCAAAGATACTTCTTTTGGGGTGTTTAGACAGGTTATAATGCATTCACTAAATAATTTATTTCCTACCTTGCTAAGCCATGTTTTAGGTGACCATAGCTACATAGAGATTTATAAGAACATATTTTATTTACAAGAAAGTGGTTATTCCTAGGCATGACAGGGTTGTCCAATCAAATATTCTGATGAAATGAGAATTCCAGCATACATACCCACTTGGAATACCAAAACAACTGATTTCTGCCGGAGCAAGTAGATAAACCAAGTATTTTCTGGACTAAATGTAAAACTAAATGTAGTTTTACATTTCTTGACAATAGAATATTTTTCTTTCCTTCCTTAGCCCAGTTTGTCTAAACCAGTATCATCCTCCCCTCCAAGCAAAATATTCTCTTCCTAAGTGCCTTCTCACTCCCATACCTTTCAATCTATCTCTCACTTCTTTTAGGCATGGAGCAAAGCTCATGGGTTGATAACAGTAATCCTTCCGGCAGACAAATGCATTTGTTCATTTCTTAGTTTTTTCATTCAGTCACCCAACATTTACTGAGGGCTCATCACATATCAGCTATTGTTCCAAAGGCTAAGATTTCAGAGGCCAGACTCAGAAGTTATCTCAAAGATTTCATCATCTAGAAGGTGACTCTGACCTTTAAAAATTATATTAAGTACTACAAGAAAGGCAATAATAAAAACATATATAAAGCATAGAGGTGATACAACAAAAAAGGGGAGTAGGGGTCAGGAAGATTTTTTGGAGAAGGAATACTAGTATTCCAGATGGCCAAAAGGCACGTTTAGGGAGGGACTTGCTAGGTAAAGGCAACGACAGTGTGTGAATAGACTGAGGCCTGAAATGGCACCATGAACTATAAATGAAGAATAAAATGCAAGGGATAAGTGGCAACCAGGACAATGGAGAAGAGAGGACAAGGACCAGATTGTGGAGAGTTCTGTTTGTTATGTAACCAGCCTAGAAGTGACTCTGTAGGCAAAAAGGAGTCATTAAATGGGTTTAAGCAAGAGAGTAGTACACGGAACTTGTATTTTAAAGGATCATTTTGGTGTCTATTGGAGAATGAATTGGAAGTGAGGAAGGCTATATGCAAGAGGTTGAGTTAGTCTGCTATGCAGAAACCCAGGCAGGAAGTTGTGAGAGAATGATAGGGCAGAGGCCAAAGGCATGGAGAGGAGAAGATCCATTTGAGAAACATTTAAAAATAGAATCAAGAAGACTGGCTGATTGATTGAATGTGGGGTGAAGGAGTTGAGGGCAAAGCTGGATGCTAGGTCTAAAATACAAAGAGTGGTTATGACGGAACTCTGACAGCCAGGAACCAGATATAATCACCTATCTAATAACTTAGTAGCATTTCTTCTATGAGACCTAGTAAGAAGATGAGTAGATTTATCATAGGCCCCTTTCTTATCACCTAGGTCATCACCTAGTACAAGTTTTCAACTTGGATGAATACTGGAGAGCTTTAAAAGATACTGATACCTGGGCTGTACCCCTTATTTGGAAATAGGGACTTTGCATATGTGATCAAGTCAGGGGATGGCATAAATTAGGGTGGGCACTAATCCAAGGACAGCTATGCAGAGGGGAGAAGGCCAAGTGAAGATGAAGGCAGAGTCTAATCTCTGTGGGTAAGACCTAGACATTGGTGTTCATTAAAATCTCAGTGACTCTAGAAGTACAGCCATTGATCTAGTGATTTCCCATAACTCAAATAGTCTACTAGTTATTTATTACTTACTCTTTTACTTAGCCAAACACCACATATCTACCTCTTATACTAGTAAGATATGAAAGAATTAGAGGTACAGGTATATTTGTACTCTTGGCTCTGAAGGAGAAAAATATTGGTCTTCAGAATCCGGAAAACATGTGGCCCAGAAGGCCAAGCCGGAACTCTCCCATCATACTGGAAGTCTTTCGTGATTAGTACGGCTCATCAAACCTTGCTCCACCATGGTATTTCTGGACGGCTGGGATAAAGGGCTTGGCTTGAGGGAAGTGGAATGCCAAGGTCTCAACTGAGGACCTGGAATGTGAAGGCCAGCTTTTTCAGTTGACTCATACAATTGGGAATCACACAGTTGAAAGTCATCTTCAGATAGCAAGGTGCGTTAATTCCTAGGGCTATTGTAACAAAGTACCACAAACTGGATGGCTCAAAACAACAGGACTTAATTCTCTCACAACTATGGAGTCTCACAACTTTTGGAGAAATCCAAAATCGAAGTGTTGGATGTTCCATGTTTCCTCTGAAGATTCTGTGGAAGAATCTTTCTTTGTCTCTTCCTGTCTTCTGGGGGTAGTCATCATTCTTTGGTATTCCTTGATTTGTAGTTGCATAATTCCCATCTCTGCCTCCACCCTCACATGGCCTTCTCCCCTCTGTATAGCTGTGTGTCCAATTTCCCTCTTCTTATAAGAACACCAGTCATTGAATCAAGGTCCACCCTAGTTCATTGTGACCTCATCTTAACTTGATTACATCTTCAATAACCCTGTTTCCAAATAAAGTCACATTTACAGGTGCCATGGGTTAGGACTTAGACATATTTGGGAGGACAGAATTCAACCCACAACACAGGGATCACTTGTATGATCTTTTTCCTGGGAGAAATCCCTCCTGCTGCCTCTAACTAACCTCTTGGCTTTTCAGGTTTTGCCCTCTGCTTATTGATTGTATAATTGCTTTTACTGTCATCCCTCAATCTCAGCTGGCACCTCCATATCTCAGGGAAACAGAGCAACAGATTTTTTTGAAGTAGGAATAATTTTACAGAGGATATCCTCTGTATATATGCATTTACAATATATGTTATTTTGTAAATGAGGATATGGTAGCCTAAAGAAGAACAGGACCCCGCCCCTCCCAATCTATGCACTCCAGAGGGAAGTCTCTAACTTTATACTTGTTTTAACTTCTGACCTGAGCATACTGCAGATATATCTGTCTTAACGTCTGCCCCATTTAGCCAGCTCTTCTTTTATACTTTATCTTCCATTCCTCCCTCATATCCCAATTAGTCAATTTGACATCAGCGCTTTTTACCAATCTACCAACCTCACTTCTGAGTACTAATTGGAAAAATTAATTAAGCACTAAGATGGCGAGTTTGGCCCATTTTAGACTCTGGCTTAAATCCTGCTTTTTCCATACATAGTTGAAGCAGAAAGTCCCAAAGATAAAGATTAAACGAGATCCCCTTCTTATTTGGTGACCCTTTGTGCTATCAGCTTATATTTCAGCACAGTCATAATAAAGGACCCCAAAGATGTGGACCCACTTCATAATTTGTATAGTCCGTTTCCTTGAACCTAGACAGGTTCCCTCTGAGCCAAACACAGTTGTCCTTGACCCAAGGCCCTCTACTTTGGTTGCTGCTTGGAAAATGATTAGAGAGGTTGGGACTAACTACTCGAAAGGCGGTCTTCTACTGGGTTGGCCAAAAAATTTGTTTGGTTTTCTCTGTAAGATGGCTCTAGTAGCACTTAGTTGTCTTTAAATTCATTTGAAACAATTTTGTTAGATTGTATTGTGACAGCTTTCATATCAGCATGCATTTTAAAAAAATAAAAATTGGTGAATTTTTGTGTAGCTATTTTATTATTGAAGATGGAAGAAAATATGCAACATTTTTGGCATAGTATGCTTTATTATTTCAAGAAAGGTAAAAATGTAACTGAAATGCAAAAAGAACGGTGCTGTGTATGAAGATGTCGTAAGTGATTGAAAATGTCCAAAGTGGTTTGCAAAGTTTTGTGTTGGAGATATCTTGCTGGACAATGCTCTATGGTCGGGTAGACCAGTTGAACTTGATAGTGATCAAATTGAGACATTAATTGAGAACATCAACATTATACTACATGAGAGATTACCAACATACTCAAAATATCCAGATAAATAAAGTTTTTGGTGAAAATGAAAAATGTTCCTTTTATTTTATAGAAATAAAATAAATAGACTTTTTACCCAACCCAATGTTTTTATGTTTGTTCCTTCATGTTAGAAATCCTGAGAGATGATCTATTCATGCCTCAATGGGCCTATAACTGAAATACCACTGGGAGATTTCTCCATACTTACTGACAGTTAGATTAATAACTGTTGTCTATTCCTGGCTCTGAAACGACTTTTTCTTTCTGTGAACTTGAATAGGTAACTGTTGTAACTCCTTGCTTTCCTTATAAAATGATATGCTTATTACCTGTGGATGCTATTAGGTTTAACAAAGTTGTTACCAAGTGATTACATATCAGTCTAAATTCTCAAGTATTTTATGCTTATTTTTATTAGTTGTGCTGCAATATACTTCAATTCAGAAGGCATTTACGTACTTATTGGACACCTCTGTACTAGTATAGTGCTACGTGCTATCGGTAAACTGTAACTTCTTAGAAAAATAGTACATGTCCAATAATACTTGATAGATTAAGTATAAGATTGGGCCTCTGTTTTCAAGGAATCTAATGCTTCTGTGGTCAGGAGTACTTTGCTTATTTTGGACAAAAGTCAATTTACTTAAATAAAATGTTTTCAGGCAAGTCTAAGCATTATTAAGGATAGGAGCAAAGGAAAGGACTAGGAACTAATACTTATTAAGTACTTAATGTATACTAGACACTTTACCAACATTATACTTTATTTTTTTTTATTTTAGCATGGTAAGAACACTTAACATGGGATTTAGCCTCTTAAAGTTTTCAGTCTACAGTACCATTGACTGTATGCATCATGTTGTAAAGCAGGTCTCTAGAAGATAATGTTTCTTAACCGTAGCTTCAGGCCCCTTGATTACTTACATTTTACCCTTCCTCCAGCCCCTGGAAACCACTATTATATTATTTAGGCTGTTTTAGATGCCTCACACAAGTGGAATCATGTAGTACACGAGGAGGGACTCCCCCACCCCCCAAACGGAATTATCTTCTTGGGGGGCCAGACCCTTGTAGCACAGGCTTGCCACGGTAGGGGAATGTTCTAGGAACCCATCTGTATCAGTGCACCAGCTGGCATTGTTGTGAGAGGCTGCGTTTGGCTTCAGTGAATTTTTTGAAGACTCTCAACACGTTTGCCCATTTCACGATGGGTGATTTACCAGTGCACCTGCCCACATTGTGCTGAGTGTTCAGCAGTTTTTGATCAATAATATCATGAACCCCGTGTCCACCCTCCCTATTCACCTGATCTTACCCTGAGTGACTTATCTTTTGTTTCCTCAGATAAAAAAAGTCCTCAAAGAGAAATATTTTGCCAATGTGGAAGAGGTAACACAAAAGACAGCAGAAGCACTAAAAGTAATCAAAATCGATGAGTTCAAAAACTGTTTTTAGCAATAGAAAAAAATGTCTCAATAGGTGTATTGCATCAAATGGAGAGTACTTTGAAGGTGACTGAAATTTAAACATGTAAGAATAGATACACATTTTTTAATAAATAAATTGTTTTTGGGGGGAGTCCCTCTGTGTATATCTTTTTGTACTAGCTGATTTCACTTGGCATAATGGTCTCAAGGTTTATTAACATTGTTGCATATTGCAGAATTACCCTCTTTTTAAAGGCTGAACGGTATTCTATTGTATGTGTACACACCTCATTTTCCTTATGCAGTTGTCAATGACTATTTAAGCTGTTTCCGTATCTTGGCTACCATGAACAGTGCTCCAGTAAGCATGGGTGTGTTAATATCTCTGCAAGATCCTGATTTTAATTCTTCTGGATAAATACCAACTCGTAGTTTCATTGATTTTTTCTCTTGTTTTTCTATTGTCTATTTTGTTTAGTTCTGCTCTGAACTGTGTTCTTTCCTTCCTTCTGCTGACTTGAGGCTTAGTTGGTTCATTTTCTAGTTTCTTGAGGTATAAAGTTAAGATCATTTATTTGAGATTTTTTTTAAAAATGTGGGTGTTTGTTGCAAAAAAGTTCTCTCAGTAATGCTTTTGCAGCATCCCATAAATTTTGGCAGCTTGTGGTGTTGTTTTTATTTGCTTGGGAATTTTCTAATTCTCTTTTTGATTTCTTCTTGGATCCAATGGTTGTTCAAAAATGTATTGTTTAATTTCCACATATTTGCGAATTTTCCAGTTTTTCTTCTGCTATTGATTTAAAGTTTCATTCCATTGTGGTGAAAAATGTGGAAAAGATATCTGCTATCATTTCAATATCCTTACATTTGTTAAGACTTATTTTGTGACCTGGCATGTGGTCTACTCTAAAGGAAATGGGAGTGGATCTCCCTCATTAAACCAGTCACCAAGTCCTGTGCATTCTACCTGTGTCTCCCTCCTAGCCATCCTGTCTTTGTCCTCATTGCTGTTGCCCCGGGCTCTCTCTCCGCCTTTCACTTGAACAATAAGAGCTTCTTAATGGGTCTCTGTGGTTCAAGCCCCTCCCTGTTCCCTCCCACCACCCTCCAACTTCTCCTCCCAACAGCACTGCCCTGGCCTGATTATAGAGCCTAGACTGAGTTGACCGCAATCAGTTGTAACAGCCTGACAATCCACCTCGCCCCTGAGAGTTCTAGGCTCTAAAGAAGCGAATTTTCTTGCAATTCACTAAAGGCACAGAACTCTTTTGCACCTTGATCTTTATACAAACTTCTCAGCCTCAAATACATATTCCTTTTTATTTCTCTCCTAAGGAAACATCGACATACCCTCAGAGAATGAACTCCAATGCACTTACCTTGTGAGGTCTTCTTGACTGCTTGAGACAGAGTTAGTAACACCTTCCTCTGTGTTCACCTTCTTCCTTCATGTGCGGCCCTACTATGACTTCTAATGCACTGTGAAAATTTTGTCGTTTATACTCATGATGCCCCTTTAATGTCAGTTCTTCTTAACAGCAAGGCCATTTCTTAGCATCTGTTTTATTGTGAAATATTTAATTATTCACGAAAGTATAGTTAGTGATACAATGAACACCACGCACCCACCTTCTGGCTTTGTCCTGTTTGCCTCAGATCTTTCTTAGTATAGAGGAAACCACAGATACAGTGAAGACTTCTGAGTACTTCCTCTCATCCCATTCCTTCTCTGGCTATGGGCATCGCCACCCTGAATGTGTGTGTGCTCATCCCACACACATTTTTATGTTTGCTACGTATGTAGGTATCCGTAAACAAGAACTTGGCAAGCTTTTAAAAAAGTTTTCTAAAATGATATTATCTTGTGTGTACCCCTTTGCAATTGAATTTTTCTTTTTACTCACTATTGTGTTTGGGAGATTTAACCACATAGGTAGATGTGGTCCTCTTTCATTCATTTTAACTGCTACATAGTATTGTTTTATGAGCATAGCCTGATTTATCTTTCTTCATTATCTTTTGGCCTTTTGTCATTTTTAATTTTGCGTCTCCTTGAGGACACCTGATGGTTTCTCTAGAGTACAGAAGTGCTAGGTTGCAGGGTGTGAATATCTTTTAGCTCAGGACTTATGGCCACACTGTTGATCACAGTAATTACACTGATTTGGCTCCTCAGTATAGAGGATTTCTCTTGCTCCCTTTTATCTCTGTTGTCTAGCAAGAGTCTGGCACACAGGAGAGGCACTACATCTGCTAATAGTCACTGAATGAAAAGTAAATGATGCTTAAATTGACAGAAAGGGAGCTAGAAGAAGCAGATATACAAGGACTGTACTGTTAAGTGAACCCGAAACAATAGAAGGTCTAGCCCTGTGCTATTTAAATGTAAATCAACTAAAATAAAATAAAAATTCAGTTCTTCAGTTGCACTAGCCACATTTCAAGTGAACAACTGCCACATGTGGCTGGGGGCTACTGGCTACCATATTTGACAGCACAGATCTAGAACCTTTCCACCACGACAGAAAGTTCTGTTGGGCAGTCCTGGTCTAGGCAGTAGGTCTTTCTCTTTTGCTCTCTTTCCTTCTCCCACTCCCATCCTCCTCAAGCACCTCATACTTTCTAAGTACCTTCTGGATGCCTGTATTTCTCACCAAGCATGCCTTCTTGGGTTGGAAGCCTGTAAGTTATGGTAAAATATGCAGAACATCAAAGTGACCACTTTAACCATTTTCAAGTGTACAATGCAATAGTATTAAGTGCACTCACATTGTTGTACAACCATCACCACCATCCACCTCCAGAATGTTTTCACCACCTTACTGAAGCTCTGTGATCATTAAACAGTCACTACGCATCTCCCCTCAGGCCCCGACAACCACCATTATATTTTATGTCTCGATGAATTTGACTGTTCTAGACTCCTCACGTAAGTGGAATGATACAATATTACTCTTTTGTACCTGGTCTATTCCAGTTCGCATAATTTTTTCAAGGTCCATCCATGTTGTAGAAGTGGATGAATTTAATTGTTTTAAAAGGCAGAACAATATTCCATTGTATGTTGATACATCTCCGCATCTGATTTCAACTTTGTATTTTACTCTCAGGTATCAGGTGGGTGCTGCCTAGCCAAACAAATGCAAGCCACAGCATTAACAATTGATTTGGCTTTGCTAGGACGGACCCAAGATTTGACTGCAATGTAGTATGTTGGAAAGAATAATGGGCCAGGGATGAGGCGTCATAGGTTCTGGTTCCCAATATGCTACTTGACAGCTGTGAGGCCTTGGAAAGTCACTTTAACTCTTGGAGCATGTTTCCTCATCTAATCTAAAGGAAGGGAGGAAGGAAGGAAGGAAGGAAGGAAGGAAGCCTTTCTGTCATTCTAAAATCCTTTGAGTATTCTTCAATGCACTGACTCAAAATCAATAGTGAAAGTGGATTCGAAGATGTTGTAGCTTCTAAAACTTTCCAATAGAGAGAGAGAGAGAGAGTTTACACTATGAATAAGGCCATAATTCATTAGATACTTGAGTCTACTGTCTCCCAGTCTAGAACTAAGGGCTGAGTCTTCCTATTTTACTTAATATTCAACTCCCTATTAGGTCTCTGAGATCTTCTATACCTTGTTGTTATTTTTAAAACTTAACTCTTTAGAATATTTCAAAAGAGGAATTAAAGTTCAATATTTTTGCATATTATTGATTTTTCTCCTATATTGCTCTTGAGTTTATTTCATTTTATTTTTCCCAACAGTAAATTATTTTGATTCTCTAATCTTTACCTTTAGAGATACATTTGTCCCCAAGTGCAATTAAGGATTAGCCCAGAAAGTAAACAGTAGCAACATGGCCAAAAAAAGATCGAGGATCGATTACATTCCCCTTATTGTAATCTGTCTGGGGGATGACCGTACTGGAAAGGAAGGAAAGAACTTCGTCTTCCCATACTTTCTAAACTTCATCCCCAGTCTTAGTCTGTATCTACTTCTGCCACCACTATTGCTGTTTCTCTTGCATGGGCTCTAGGTAAATAAATAAATAAATTTAAATATATATATTTTTATTACACCCATTTTCTTTATGTATGTGTTTTGAGGATTTAGTCATGTGGACACATATGGCACTCATTAATTAATTTTAACTGCTGCATGGCATTATGTTTTATGAACATAGCACAATTTACTTATCTGTTCTTCCGCTGATGCTCAGCCTGTTTTCAATTTGTCGTTGTGCATTTCTCCATGAATCCATGTGGGGTACTCTCAAACCCTTGCTGCTGACTCAGGTTCAGGAGATTTGCTTTCCTTATTTTTTTGGTACAAAATTTGTATGCATCCCAAAGAGTTTATTGATTCAACAGAAATAAACTGAATGCCTGCTGAGTACAAAAAGATACCAAGAACAGCAAAAACAAAGTTCCTACTCTCAAGGAGAGGCTATTGAAATGGGATAATAATCAAATAATAATGTGAGTAAGTATTACAAGTGTAATAAATAATTTGAAGGAAAATTCATTGTCCTGTAAGCACAGAACAGGGAGACCACGTTCTGGGTTCAGGGGATCTGTGTTGGTTTTCGTGAAGTGCTGACGCTTGGTCTGAAAGGGGAAAGAGGGCTGAGGGAGAACTAGCCTGGTAAGGACTACGGGATTTGGGCTGAGGTGGGGATAGGAGAACATCACAAGCAGAGGGAGCAGAGGGTATACAGACCTTAGGATGGATGAAAAAGGGGTCAATTCAGAGAGAGGGATTGTGTGGCTGGAACAGAGTGAAGGGAAAGAAGGTGTGAGAAAAACTGAAGAACTAGGTAGGCCAGAGCACACAGAACCTTTGGCTTTCGCTCAAAGGTAAGGGAACACCATGGACTGCTTTTAAGCTGTGAAGTGATACTATCAAATTTGGGGTTTAAAACAATAAACTTTCCCGTATGGTGAAGGCTTTGTTGGGATCCCTGCTGCAGTTTCTGTGAAATCGATGTGGCTAAAGCTAAACATCTTGTCCCTGGTGACTCAGTCATTCTCCCAAAGAGTGATCTGAAACGAGGAAATGTTCTTGGGTAGCAGCATCTCCTTTCAGGGCAGGATGCACAGCAGGGAGAGGAAGAGGACTGATATCTTTCACGAAGTGGTGAGAATCTGTAGACAAACAGAAAATGTAAGAGTCAAGGGAAGGGAGAATCTGTCTACAGAAGAGAAAAAAGATGGGAACAAAGAAGAGAGAGCTGGGCTCCATGAGATGCCTCTTGGTCAATCAGTAGGTGCAGAGATCAGGGTGAACCAGGTGAAATCCAGGGACGAGTCATTAGTGGAGACTCTAGTTGAAATTTGGAAGAAAAACAGCTCTCTAGGCAATCTAAACTGAACCAAATAGGTACAAATTGCACCACAGAGCAAGTAAAATCCTATAGCTTCTGGAAGGCCTGAGTGTCCCTCGACTCAGCCCATGATTAATCTCTCCTTCCTAGAAAAAGCGAAGTCATGACCTGTGACCTGTGGCACCAACATTACATGGATGCTGCTGGGAACCTAGTCTGCACCACTCCATGCTGTCCAGGTCTGGCCGCTGTCTGAGCTGGGAAAACATGCTTGATAACACTATCAGGACTCTTGAAGAACCAACTTTCACTTCCCCTATTAGTTAGCAGTATATTTTTCTTTCTCATGCATTGAATAGCCGTTTAGTTTCTAAGACGAGAGGGGGAAAGAACTCTGAGACTCAGTTTGCAGTGGGGGAAATTCTCTGCAATCAGAGTGGGGGTAGGGAGGCACTTTTTTGGAAAACAACGATTCTATTTGGTTTTTTCAAAAAGTACATATTACCATAATAAGAATAACTCAGCTGCTCACAAAAATACAGTTGCAGAGAAGAACCTGATTGAAGCATAATTGATTATATTGGACAATTACAAATGCCCTTATTAAATAATTGCATTTAAACCACATGATAATTTTATAACTGATTTATAAAAACAAAATTGTGAAAGTTTAAGTGACATAATTGTTCTCAGTATCACTACAATTTTCAAATGAAGCAATTTAGCCTTAGAAGCAATTTCACTTTTCATTGTGATGTTATTTTGGTGTCAGGCTGCAAGCTTTTGTTCCACTCCAGAGTTCCAGGAATGATGATTAACCCTTCCCTCTCCTTGGGTGAGGCAATGATGCAATTTTCTAACATAACAGTCTTTTGCATTTTGCTGCAGACCCAGTAGATTATAAGAAGAATGATTTGCAGGCCTCCAACCATTTTTATGATTTCCATTTAATGTAGTAGCTTCTATATGGATGTAAGAAATAAAAATCTTTCTTAGATTAGGGGTATTTGTGAACTCAGAAGAAAAATGGCAAAGACAAAGTGTCTACTATTTGAAGGTATCAAATAATGTTAAGACTTTGGGCAGTTTTCTCTAAAAATTATGTCCCACCAGAAACAAAATGGGAAATGGCCCAGTATCTCTGGTACATCTCCTAGAATGTTAATTAAAGGTCTGTGCTTTTAGATGCATGAATAAAGGACCTTAGGACATTCTACAGATAAAAGCTAATACCATTAACATTCCTTTATTTAGTTTCTGTGAATTAAATAGTTTTATACAACCACTGTCTCCATATTACACACGTAACTCCCAAGGCATGTTCTACACTGGTAATAAGAGCTAAACTTGCTGTATTTCATTTCAGTCTCGCTGATAGCACTTATCAGCAAAATCTGGCTAAAAACGGAATATGCAACTTAAGCCTGATCATAACCGGGCTGCAGAGGAGGAAAGTGGGGGATTATCTGGAGACTGGGAGCACAAATATAAGATTGTATTGTCATTGTGTGCAATAGGCCTTTTGGCAAACTGTAGTGTAAGCCCCAGCTGACAGGCCTTTTCACAACTGACAGAGGAAAATATGAACCTTAAATTCTTCATGACAGATAGATCTGCTGAATGAAAGGAAGACCAATAGGATAACGGTGGGACAAAAAAACATATTGCTTTTGGGTAACTCCCTTAAATCTACCTCTTTTGTAAATATACAAAATAGGCATTCAATGAATATCTTCTAAACTCCTACCTATCAGCTTTGCTAAGCAAGCTGTTAAATTGGAATGATAAAATAAGCATCTTTTCTTCAGCAGATGAATACAAAATCTTATAAAACAGGGGTGGCAGATTAAATTTAATATGTGGGCATGAAAGACATTTCCTGAATGACTATCAACTACAGTGGATTTCTTGAACCAAAGTTGACATGTTACTATTGTAGAAGGCTTATTAATTGAGATATTAAATGTACCTAATCCACCATGATTGGGATCTTTGTCAAATTAAAAAAAAATATGACTATAAGTAATTGCTCTTTTCTGTCAGTGGGTCCTAAGTCCATGAAACGTAACCAGAGACCATCTCTTCGGATTAATATCATTGGTCTTTCTATTGGTGATACATATCTTTTACCCTTGTCAAGGGCCCTGGGGCCTCCAGGGGGTTAGGGTTTTTTGCCTTTCCCATGCTGATTTAGCATTGGCATTTTTCCCTAGGAAAATTCATTCTGATTCACTATACTAGTTCTGTCCAATTCCAGTGGCAGCCTCAAACCATGAGAGGCCCTATGAAACGAAGTAAGATTTCTTGAATAGTTTTTTTTAATCCTTGCAGCTATTTGGCTATTTATTATGTAATCTTACTGTTCTTTGGCATCCCCTGGAGGAAGCCTTCTGAGCAGTACTGCTACTAGGGGAGAGAAGGGGGATTAATACAGACTTCTTAATGCAGCCTGCCTCCTTTATTAATGAGGAGCTGGACTGTCTTGGCAAATCCCAGGTCCAGTTGATCAATAATGTCTTGTTAAGACAGCCCAAAGCAAGTATCAGGTCTTAAGAGCAGATCTGCCTTGAACTGTCAGTTTCCTTGGTTGCCATGTAATTCATAGTTAATCTCCAGCACAAAAATCGAGGCGAGAATGAGAGAGAGAGAGAGTGAGGGGGAGAGTGGGGGAGAAAGGAGGAAGAAGGAGGAGAAAGAGGTGGAAAAGGGAAGGGAAGGAAGGGACAGGGGTAAGGGAGGGTAGGAAAGTGGGGAAGAAGACAGAGAATGAATGGGTGAAAGGAAAGATGGAACAGGCAAGACTGCTGAGGGTCCTTTTTCTCTGAGGCTTCACCCCCTACACTGGTTCTTCCCCAACATTGGTTCTTCCCCCAGCCAGGCAGTCCCAGAATGACTGGCAGCAGGACCAGGCCACAGACTCAGGCTGTGGGAATCTCCCACAGGAGGAGGAAAGGCAGTGAGAGACCCCGAGTTAGAGAGACTCTGAGAAGGAAGAGGAAAATGAGGAGGAAGGGAGGGGAGGAGGAGGAGAGGAGCCAGCCTGGAGTCTGAGAGAAGAATCCAGGCGCCACGGTGTAACAGCTGCCTCAGGTATGCTAGCCAGTCTCAGCTCGTTCCCAGCTCTCTGGCAAGCCCCAGGCTCAGGCGTGCACAGAGCACACACGGAGCTGTGTCGGTTGTGAGGACGTTTTTGGCCTGCCCGCAACAGTGTCTTTCAGATACTCGCTGAGAGAGCTGGGCTTGCTGGGCACTGCTTTTCATAATTGTGGTAAAATTGCCTAAGACTTTGGTAAATAACAAAATCTACTCAAATACGAAGGGATTAAACTTACTCTAAAGATTATTATGTTTTGTCTGCTGGATTAAAATTGCTTCCAAAGTTATTAGAGGAACTCAACATTAGCACTTACCTTTCTATAAAGAATCAAACCACACACACACACATGCAAAGGTGCAGCATTATATGGTGATTACCCAAAATGCTACCGCTTGGAATAATAAGGATGCTGTGTGTGTTTACACACACACACAGCATCTTTCTTTTCCAAGGAATTCAAACAGCTTCACCACCCGTATCCCATTATTCCTATCAACGGTCTTCCACAAGCTACGCAGGTGGCAAGGATAATTATCTACATTACAGAGGAGGGGTAACCGAGGCACAGAGACGCTTTCAGGATCACACAGTAAGGATAAAACAGTTCTGGATTTAGTATATAAAACATTAATTATCAAGCATTTTGCTATTTAAATATAGTCTATGTTCCTCTTTTCCATGGTGCCTCTCTAAAAACAATGTACAGATTTTCCTCTTGAGGGACTCGTTGCTGGCCCCTATTTCTTATAATGTCTACCTGGGCACTCCCAGTGGGCTATAATACTTCATTTATTTACCTCCCTCTTTCTCGAGGTCTGGGACTTGCTTATCTTTGTATTTCCAGTGCTTGGAACATGGCTGATGCTGCTTGAATGTGGGTTGGTTGAATGAATGAAAGAGAAAGAATAAATGAATGAACTGACAATCTTCCAAGAACTACTTCTGACAAGGTAACAATAAATGTGAATTTGGTCTTAAACCGAATATGTCTCATCTGATTTTATCTTTGCTGTGACATATATGTCCACCTTACAAGCCTTCTTTTAAAAATCCAGTGAACACATTCAGACCTAAATCCTTCCCTGCCTGGGCTGCTGGGTTTATTGTTTGGAACAATAAACTCATGGAAATACTAGAGCTCCAGGTGGTCTATTGTAATTATTTCCCCCATAGCCTTATTATTATTATTATTATTATTATTATTATTATTGTCTAAAGGGAATAATTCAGGTGTGAAGATTTGGGGAAGTGTTAATATATAGTTACTATGCTGTCCCCCAAACCCTTTCCTCTGTGCATTGAGTCTTAAAGCCAGGTTGTTATTTGGGGGGAGGAGGGGGTATAGACCCCAAAATAACAATAGAAACAATGATTACTCTTCAAGGAGACCACAAATTTAACTCTCTTTTATACATTTTTTCAGTGATCAATACAAAAAAGGCAAGATAATGTCTGTTAATCTTTACCAGCTGTACTTTCCGTATCCCCTTACATTGGAAGCCTAGCAGGAGTAGAATGTCACAACAGACATTTACTGGAATATCTGGGGAAATGTAACAAAAAGTGTTAGAGGAAAATGGTCTTTCAGCTAAATTACCTAATATATTTGCTAATGGTATCTGATTTAAAAGCCATAAAAATACTAAGTTAAAAGCACATTAGAAGATGTGTTATATTTATAAGTGTTTGTCACCTTGGCAACAAAAGCTATATTCCAAATCTAACACTAGCTATGATGGGCCAAGACCTTTTAAAATTGGTAAATACTTCTTTATGGCAACGATCTGCTTTCAGCTACTGAATGTGAGAACTAGAAAAGGCTAGTTCTTCGTGGCATAGTAAGTGTTTTGCTAGCTTTGTACTATAGATATGCGTTTTCTTTCTATTGGTAACTATGGTTGATTCTTAACAAGAACAGCAATACATTTTCACATAAAGCATTAGTCTTAATTATTCTCTTCTTGCACTCAGAAATGCAGATATAATAGCTGGAAGATTTCTAAAGATAGAGTTTATTTATCAGCTTTATACTTCAATTTATCAACCATAGCTTGGCCTTTGTTCATGGATGAAATACCACTGGTACATACTATAAAATCAACCTTATGCTACAAAAATTCATTCTCCTAAGCATCTAAGTGGAATATGTCTAGTTAACTAGGAATCATATACAAGCTAAGTTTCCACAAACACTTATCTCCCAAGTGAGATGTGTAGGGACTGAAAAATTATCTTTTACTATGTCTCACTAAAAGTCTGCTTCCTATTGTTGCATTTAGTAAACATGGGTGATTCAGTGATAACCCATGATTTAAAAGGTAGATTTCAGGCGCACTTGAAAGAGCTTTCGATTTGGACTCTTACTATTTTCCCTCATTTTTTTAAAAAGCTCCAATCTGATTCCAAATCCTATATAAAACCGTTTGGGTTACATGCCAATCAAAGATGTTAATTCTAAGAGTCTAACTAGATTCCCATGTGTGTGGTTGAACCAATTTTCAGAAGGAAACCATGGAAAAGGTCTGGGTAAACAGACATTCTCTGTGGGCTGTGGCTGTTCACTGGGAGCCTAGACAGCTTGCCTTTGCAGCCAGCTTGGGGAAAGCCAAGCCCCAGTTCGTGACTTGTAATAGTGCTCTGCAGGTTCTCAGGTAGATGGGCCACTAGCAGGGCCTAAGACCATCAGCCCCAAGTAACTTTCTCTAACACAAGGAGAGTATGTCCCTCTTCTACCCAGAAGACATTAGTAAAAATTCCCTACCACATCAGCCCACACTGAATGTTGCCAAGAAGTGTGTCACTTTTTCCTTTTTGTATCTAAGAAAATAAAATAGTACACAAGGAGAATGTTCGATTAGAAGACAGGATTAGCCTGCAGCCTAGAACTAACAAACCAAAGTATTAGTTTGAGTTCAAATATAAACCATGTGAACAAAACTGACAGAAATGTATTCAAATGTAGTTAACCAGATTTACCTCCCATTGACTGAAGGCCAAAATGACATGATTTAGCATGTATTCTAGTACTTAAACACATTTTTCACTTGATTGAAAAATGTGACCCCCCTTTTGAGATTGTGCTCTAGTTACACCATCTTACCACTAAGCCCTTTACTTAACTCCTAATGAGTCAAATTACCAAGCCATAATTTGTTGGCAAACAAGATTTTTTTTGCCTTAATATGAATTTAAATAGTTAGATGGAAAATGATAGCATCTTGTTTAAAAATCATCACATATCACTCTATTTAAAGCATTGACTACATAATTTCATCTTACTATCCAGAAAGTACAAGCCAAAGGCTATCTATGGCCTGAATTCACCAGATATAAAGACATGAAATAACTTCATAATTATCTTAGTTGAGTAAAAAGAAATACAACATGCATCATCACTCAAATTTCTTCGTAAGGTAATAATGAGCCCATGAGGAAAGAGATTTATTCTTCTCAACTTTATATCCTCTGCATAATAGGTAAGCAATAAATATTTGTAGAATTGAAAATGTTACATAGATGAACTTCAGTAAGTTTATTTTATGCATTCCACATGAAACCCACAAGTTAAGGAATGACTGCCTACATAAACATGTAGCCAAGAAAAGATATTAGGGGTAGGAATAAAACAAAATAACATGATCCATTTCCATTTTCTTGAGGCTTATATGCGGACATCTTTGCCTTTTAGACTAAGAAGATGAGTAGAAATCAGGGAAGGAGTAGGGGCCACAGTACATACCCCAGTGACTGACCTTGCTGGAGTGAAAGTTGTAGGTTTAGTGAGTAAGAAACATGGTCAGGTAGGTGGGGTGGGGCCAGCTGTAGACAAAGAAAGGAAACGAAATTTGAGGGGTACCAGGCCTTGTACACAGCTTCCCTCAGGTTGTTCCTCGTGACAGGACGCATCATACACATGAGTGGGTGTGATCATCCTTAACGTACAGATGGGAAGGAGTCTCAGAAAGTTCAGAAGCCTGACTCAGTGGCTCTCAGCAAGTATGCAGCAAAGATGAGACATAATCCAACGTTCTTTCTCCTCCACTGTGTTGTATTGAAAACCAGGCAGGGGGATATAGAGATTAGCTCATATAGTAGCAACAGCGTATCAGCCAAGCACAGAAAAATTGAATTTAAATAAACAATTTTAAAATACAAAGGGCTCAATAAGACCCCCAACTTCCCAGGAATTTTTCCATGTGTGAAATGAGCAACACTATCACACAATCATGTTCTTAAACTCAACGGGGTGACCTAATTAATTTTCGGTTACAAATTTCAAAGTAGTACTGATTAAGACTTTGCTGCTTGGCATGTTAGTGTTCATCATTCCAGAAAACCCCAGGTCTGATTTGTAAAACATAATATATTCTCGAGGCAGATCTACTTACAGGAATTCACACATTGTCTTTTATTGGCGGCCTGACAGGCACGCTGCCACCCGCCTCCCTTGGTGGTTTACATGCTGCTTCCGCCCAAGGCCCTGGCATCCCATTTGGAAGTTGATTGTTGTGTTTTGGTTTATGTTTCACACAACAACTTCCCTGAGCCACTTCTAAGAGAGGATAGTAATGACAAATTTGAAATTTTCTCCCCAGGAAAGGGGGGGCTGTGGTGAAAAATGTGAGATGGCATTTAAGCAACTACCATTAAAGGCATTTTAATTTTCTGTTGACAAACAGGATTTTCCAAATGATTTACAGTGAAGTTTCTGGGCTGACAGCCAGGTAGCCTATCCAGGACTAGGTTTTCTGGTTCTACAAAAGTGCTAATGAAATCTTTACTCTTCTGTTGGTTCCTTTTCAGTGACAAGCTTCACGCCTTGAAAACCACAGTGCTCTCTGGGTTCCTGGTTCCCCAGCTTCTACTCTCACCTTCCCCTCGAGTTCCTTGCCCCCATCTGAGATCAGGCTCTGATGATCCCAAACACTGATTTTGGGCTGGAGACAGGCGTGCTTTAAGGAGCATGGTTTCCCCACTCCGCGGCAGATGTACCGTATCAGTGAGAGCAGCCTAGTCCCTAGGTTCCTGCTGTGCAACCTGGACTTTTACCTTGTTCAGGAGATTCAGTCTTCACTCAGTGTTAGTGAATGTTTACCCGTGGATGTCGCCTGTCTAGCTTGTCAGATCGCTAGCCTCTCTTAAGAGTGAAGCTCTGTCATGTACTTGTTCACTTTTCTTCTCTGGCCTCCTATTATACTCAAGGTCGGGAACTTTCCTCATGCCTTTCTGCTTGTCTAGATTTTTAGTTTTGTGTTCAGTATCACTTGGTACAATATCCTCATTTTCCAGACAAGAAAATTAAGAAAGTGTAAGAAAGTTGGGAGGTTTGTCCAAGATCTCAACACCAATTATTGGAACTCAGGTCTACTAATTTTGAGACCGAGATGCTTTTATATGGTTGGTTAAGATGATTAGATGCCTCCTTTTGAGATCATTCCCCTTTATTTGCATTTTTATCTAATATGTCAAGAAGTCTTTTAGAAAGTTGTCCCCTAACATATTAAAAATGTTAAATAAAAACTAAAATACTAATTATTGTTCAAAGGTATTAGTCTACGAGAGGTTTTGTTTATGGTTTTAAGAAATACCAATGGTTTAAAAAAAATTGCCTAATTTTATCAGTTGTCCCATTTATAAATTGTTCTAATAGACCTCTATTTTATTAAAATGGTCTCTTTCCTTCAGAAGAACTTTTGCTACTGTAGAAAAATAAGGAATTTTTCCATTTTGAATACTTGATTTTTGCTATTCTGGTTCGTGAATTCTAGCTCAGAGTTTGGCCATTTTATTTCTCATATAAAGGACTATTTCTTGTAATAGTCCTTTCAGGAAAGGATTTTTCACAAATTTCTCCCCTAGGCCCTTAAAATATCAATTGGGCCTTATTTATTTATTTATTTATTTATTTATTTAACACTTTTTCCTCTTTTATTGATTCTAGAGAGAGGGGCAGGGAGGGAGAAAGAGAGGGAAAGAATCATCAATGTGAGAGAGAAATATCAATCAGTTGCCTACTGCATTATCAGTTGTCTCCTGCATGCTCCCTGACCGGAGACCTAACCCACAACCCAGGCATGTGCTGCTCTGCACAACACCTTTTAGTTTTTCACTCTGCATCCCTTCTATGTCCCAGTCATTTGGGCATGACTCTGTTGCCACGTGTGCAGCACCAGGAACAACTAGTCTCGGGGGCATCAGACTTTTATCTGACTATAACTCTGTCTTTTAAGAACTACTGTAGTCCAAGACAAGGCCAATCTTTTATCTTTTTAAAAATCTTTGTGCCTTGTGCCTTTGTGCCTTTGTGCTTTTGTTCCATTACACTCTCACAATAATGAAGCTTGAAAGCCAATATCCTTATTTCTCAGACTCCCTTGCAGCTAGGGTTCTGGATATAATTCAACTTCCACCAGTACAATGCATTAGTATAAAATTTAGTAGTCTGAAACGAGCCAGAGGCCATTTGTGCCCTTGTGCCTTTGTGCCTTGTTTAAGAATGTCTTCCCTACTTAACTCTATCCCAGAGTCTTAAGCTATTCTATTTCTTCTCAGTTTTAAAATTTTGAAGTTTTGCCATTCATAGTTACCTTACCAAACCATCATGAAGTGTGTGTGCATGTGAAAATAAAGTGAAACAGGGCTTTTTCTTCTTCCTATAACCAGTTCCTCAGCGTATTGAAAAGACGAGTCCACTGTTTCCTCACTGTCTTCATTGCCAGCCCAATTATATATGAAGTTCCACATTGTGTGCGTCTCTTTCTGGACATTCCGTTCTGTTCTCTTGGTTTCCCCAAAGTAACAATATTACTTTACCTTATTTTATTCTTTTTAATCGTCATCCAAGCTATGTTTCTGATTTTAGAGAGAGAGGAATGGAGAGACAGACAGACAGACAGACAGAGACATTGATGTGAAAGAGAAACATCGATCAGTTGCCTCCTGTATGCACCCTGACCGAGATTGAACCCACAAGCTAGAAATGTGCCCTGACTGGGGATTGAATCTACATCCTTTGGTGAATGGAATGACACTCCAACCAAATCACCTGGCCAGGGCTACTTTATCTTCTTTATCATTGATTTAGAATAAATTCACATCTGGTAAGGCAAGTCCCCTCGTCTTATTCTACTTCAGGAGTATCTTGGCTTTTCTTAGTTCTTTATTCTTCCACATATATTTCAATCAACTTTTCAATTAAAAAACTGTTTGCTATATTAATATCAGACAAAAATCATAATAAGGAAATCTCTTTGATTCTCTCTAAAGTGTCTTATGACAAATTCTTATGACAAACTTTATAGCTCCTATATTCCTGATGATATCAGTACATGTCTATTGATGATACAAGAAAAATTTAAGTACAAAATTAATTTGACTCTCCTTGTACTACATTAATTTTATTTGCATACTTCTGCCCAGTTGGTTCACATGATCCTTTTCAGATCATTTATATATTTGTTATAAGTTATGGATCTCTATAAGTTAAGGTTCAATTCAGGAAAAGAGAGGCCACTTTAGGTACTTACAAGCAGAAAGAATTTAGTGAAGAGAATGAGTACTAACAAAATCATTAGACGTGCAGAAGGATGTCTGGGTGTCTAGAAATAATTGCAGAATAAGACAGAATTGACTCACCAGCTACTACCACTGAGGAACCATTGCAGTCATGTCTGAGTCAAAACCTGCTACCACTGCTGCCTTGGCTTCTGTATAACCAAGAAGCTACAGTGCAAGAACTAGGAGATCAGAGCAAATAGTCAATGTTACTGGTGCTGCCACAATCACTTCTCATTACCAAGGAAACTACCGCATAGACAGTGGGACTCTACTGCTGAGAAATCTCAGATTTTCACAAGCATGTTTATCTGCAAAGAGCCAAAACAGAGCAGGACATTGGCCTCTGGCTCATTTCAGACTTCTAAATCTTATACTAATGCATTGTACTGGTGGAAGTTGAATTATATCCAGAGCCCTAGCTGCAAGGGAGTCTGAGAAATAAGGATATTGACTTTCAAGCCTGTTCAAGTATTGTGAGAGTGTAACGGAAACCAACTGATTCTATCCACATTATCAAGTATGGTTTGTTTGGTTGCAAATAACAAAAGTTGACTCTGGCTAACATAAATAAAAAAGCAATTTATTAGCAAGAGAGAGTAGTTACATACCCAAGGAAGAAGTATTCAAATCTTGGAAAAGGTGAAAACCAGGGCAGCTCTGAGGATTTAGGTGAAGAAACTTAAGAATGCTCTCTCTCTCTTTAGTCTCTCTAGTGCCCTGCCACTGATACCTCAGCTCCCTCTGCTTTATGTCTGTTCACAGAATTCCATCCCTGGGTATCACTGCTTCAGATACTAATTTCCAGGAGAGAAAGTCTCATTGCCCCAGGTAGTGTCAAATGGTCTCTTCGGTGAGGGTGGTAGTGGTGGGAGGCCATGGTCCCCTGACTGACTTTCCCTAGAAACTCCTACAGTAGAGAAGCAGCAGATGTCCAAAGGAGAGAGTGCTGGGCAAACAAAAGGTATCAATTGTTTATCCCAGTGCACTGGTCTGACCCTGACATTGACTCAAAGTCATATATCCTTTGGAATAAATACTTAATGCTTTTTTAAAACCCTAAAACACATTTAGTTTTGTCAAAATTATACATCTTTCAGTTATATAGGTAAATTTTGCTTCATGTGTTAAATATCTCGTTTTGCAGGTATAGAAAATGAGGTTCTTCAAGGAGTACAAAGGGTTTCCTTTGCATTATGTCACACAAATGAAAATAGAACCATATATGTAGGCCAGTCTTCTTGAAGTGTTTTTATACATGCTTTAATAATTAAAGTGTTCTTGGTCTTTAATTGGCTTTCTTATATAGGAAGTATATTTTGGATCCTCATCCATATATAGCACTTATTCATAGCACATGTCAGAGAGGACCTGACTTACTCCTACCTGCCTTGTCTGATGTTTGCATCTGTAAGGCCCCTGAGCTGTCACAATGACAACGTTATTTAAAATTAATGACAAATGGAAATTCACAGGCCCCCAGAAAAGAAACTTTCTCCCACACTACTCGGAAAAAAAAAATTCATGCCAATATACTGGGAAGAAAGTTGCTGCCAAGGTGAAATTGTGACCCACAACAGAGGTGCTCCCTAAAGTCACTGTGTTATTAGCAATGGTCCTTCAAAATAAATTTCGATGAAGCACCCAGTACCTTGAAGGGTGAAACCATTACCAATACGAATTCCTCATTTGCTTGGCCAGGATTTGGGGATGATCTGAAGGAATTTCTTTACTTCTAGGTCTCTCTCTCTCTCTCCCTTCCCCTTTCATCCCTGTTATGATGGAGTTACTGACTACAGTTCTTTACTCTCTCCAGGGTCTCCGATTTCCCTGGCCCACTAATGCCCAGGCTATGTGACTTCCTTTGACTAACTGGATGTTTACAGATGTCATGGCCACTTAGGCTTGAAGTATGTTGGTGAAGTAGAGCTTGCTCTCCCTTGGGCCTCTGTCTTTGCCATAAGAAAAACACGTTTCAGTTAGCCAGCTGGTCTGAGGAAGGTGGGGAGCAGAGCTGCACCTTGAAGAGAAACCCAGGTGATCTCAGCCAGGCTAGAGCAACTGACCTCCCCCTGACTTGCATATGCTTGAATAAGTCTAGCTGAGAAGGGCAGAGTTGACCCACAGATGTGTAATAAATGCGTGCTTATTGTTGTATGCCACTGAGATTTTGTGATTATTATTCAGTATTATTAGAGCAGTGGCTAATGAATTCACTCTGAAATCCCACATTCCTCTCTCCTCCTCTCTCTCCTTCTCTCCCTGTCTTTCTTCATGTTCCATCTTTGAGAAGTCTCCCTGCTCAGCTGATGCTTGTCCCTTACATGTATGTATCAGTTGTCTGCTAGATAGTAACAGAAATCTCAGGTAATCTACTTTTGAAGTTTATCACAACAAAGAAAAGGTGTCCATATAAAAGGATTTGAATAGGCAATTCTTGTTAGCAATGCCTCTTCTCTAACAGGCATTTCTGAAACATTTTTGTTATTCACTTATGCAGGTCACTATCATTGTGAGTAATTTTCATTGTAACACTGTGACAAATCAAGGCATATAGTACACATAGCATTGAGGGTAACTCTGACTTGTGAGCCACTCATCATCCCACGTTATGGGGTTTTCTGGGAGATAATAGTGAGAGCAATCTCAAATACCTTAAACCTCAACATAGAATCTATAATATTTTTCTTTCCCTGATCTCTTGTTTATTCTTTTCTTTCTTTCCCCTCCTCCCCCCCAACCCCAGCCTGTCTGTTATGGAGCAGTTTGCCATGCATAGAGTCACCGTTCCCTTTTCTCCTTTACCATGTAAATGCCAGTTGAAAATATTCCAAGTTCCAGATACAACCTAATCATAATACTACCACTGTGTGGCTGAATTAATTAATCAAAAGGAATAAAATTTTTCTTGATTTTTGTACCCCAAGCCTGGAAGCATAATTCAATTTCATCTTTGACTTCTATAGCCTGAAGCAACCACTTAAAACTCAGCTGTCATAAAGCTTTTGGAGGGAAACCAAAAAAACATTAAATAAAACAGATCCAATTTATAAAAAGGCATAAGAGGAAGTAGCAAACATTCTTTAAATGTATCAGGAGAAGACCACGTACGTATGTGTGTATAGAAGAAGGGCACAATAAAATATTGTTTGTTTCCAAATATGAAAATAAAATGTGATAACCCTGCCTTAAAATGTTTTCCCTCCCAAACCATCTGGAAATAGTGTTAGACATAGACGAAACACACACTGAGACACTGAATGGAAACATTGAAAGCCTCGATGAAAACAAAACGAATTTGAAATCTATCAGAACTTGTTTTCACCCTTAGAACCAGTAAGTCATTATGAAAACTTCTGATGTACTCCTTTTGAAATCATATTACTCTAACATGATCTTTTTGTTCTGTTTGTTTATTTCTAATGCAAGTCTTTCCCCCTTGGGAGCCCTCTATGTATGAAGTCAAATTGCTTGTGGTTTAATTTGTAATATATAATGTTTATTGTTTACATTCATCGTGAAAATGGAGATAACCATAAAGAAAAATATAAGAATTCTCTGTAATCCAAGTGCTTAGAGATATCTCCAGCTAACGTTTTGGAGTGCAAGGTCTGTCCAGGAAAGTACACTCATTGTTAATACAATGAGGACAGTTTGCATGACGTTGATGTAACCTGGTAGCCAGGGAGAGTGGACTGAAGTGTGCATGTACGGATAGTGACGACCTCACTGTTCTAGTCGGTGGGGGCGGTAGACACTGTTGAGTGAGCATGTGTACTGTGTGGCCATCATATTCAAACTGACTGAGTGAGTAGGGCAGCAACTCTATAAAATTTTGCATTAAGCTTGAACATTCCTCTGGCAAACTATTTGGATGATTCAGAAGGCCATAGCCATAGGCGACTGGTGATTGGCAGCTTCATCACAACAAGAGATTTTTGGCAAAACAGCAAATTATCCACATGACTCAGCCCCCCTACAGCCTGGATTCAGTGCCCTGTGACTTCTGGCTTTTCCCCAAACTAAAATCACCTTGAAAGGGAAGAGATTTCAGACCATCAGTGGGATTCAGGAAGTTATGACGGGGCAACTGATGGCAATTGGGAGAGCTGTGTGGTGTCCCAAGGTGCCTGCATTGAAGGGGACCAGGGCATCATTGTCCAATGTACAATGTTTCTTGTATCTTGTATCTTCTTCAATAAATGCCCTTATTTTTCATATTGCATGGCTGGATACTTTCCGGACAGGCCCATATATAATTTTGTTCTTTGCTACCTGGGGTGTGTGTGTGTGTGTAACAAAATTGGATCACATAATACATATACACTGTATGAGGGGGACCCCCCAAAATGGAATTAGTTTCTGGAGGGTGGGCCCCTTATAGTACAGGCTTCCCCCACCAGGTAACTGTTCTAGAAACCCATCTGTATCACTGTACCAACTGGCGTTGTTGTGAGGGCTTCGGTGATTTTTTTTTGAAGACTCTTTCAGTGTGTTTGCCCATTTCATGATGGGTGATTTATGAGCGTACCTGACCGCACTGTGCTCAGCGCTTAGCAGTTTTTGACCAAAAATGGCATGGGTGCCCCACTTTCCCTATTCACTTGATCTCTCACAAAGCAACATTTTTTTTTTGTTTGTCTCCCTGGATCTAAAACATCCTCAAAGGGAAACATTTTGCTGATGTGGAAGAGGTGAAACAAACAAACAAAAATGGAAGCACTAAAAGGCATCAAAATCAATGAGTCAAAAACTGTTTTGAGCAGTGGAAAAAATGTCTCGATAGGTGCATTGCATGAAATGGAGAGTACTTTGAAGGTGACTGAAGTTTAAATATGTAAGAATAAATACACAATTTTTTATGTATAAATTCCAGGGGTTTGGGGATCCCCCATATTTATGTTTAAGAAGATATCAGGAGAAGCCTTTCTTGTCATAAGGTTCAACTTTCTCCTTTTAATGGCTATATATTTCAATGATATTTCATAGGACCCAAAACTGAAATGTGCTCAGAAAGAAATAGGTAATATTGACGGACACCTAGCAGAGACCAGCACACTGGAATGGCCTCAGAGATGAGCTCACTTTGTGCTTGCACTTTGGCCGAGAATATACCGTGGATCTCTGTATCATTTGAACGACAGCTATAGAATTTTAAACTTTAAGCTCAATTCACCATGATTACAAGTCTCTGGACACTAGAATTGGGAAGCCTGGTTTTCCTGGGAACATGGTTCCACTCTGGAGAGGCTTTTTTTGTACCCTCTGGGGAGGGTATTTCTGTATTCTTTGCCACTTCACTGCCGACACCAGTCAGACATAGCTTTCTGCATTACTCAAAGCATTCACTCAGTCCTAGGCTTCCAGTCCATTGTGACATGACGGGAACCTAGTGACTTCAATGGACATCTCCGTGGTTTTTTGGTGGCAAAACTAGAGAAAGGCAGCAATAAAGCAGTTGGCAATACACATGCACAAAAATTGAATATTCAAATACCTTCTATTTACCCACAGAATAATTCCTGGGAGTGAATGGTAGGAAAGAGACAAGAGGGATGCATACAAGTTTAAATCCACAACAAAGGAGATGATGCAAAGGAGCATGAGCAAGAGGGATGGGAATAATTATTTGATCAGAACTATGAAAATATAACACAAAAGTCATGGGACTCTATTGAGGTTGAAGGGGAGAAAATGTAAAAGAACCAAATGAGTTACATTACAGGAATAGGCCTCAATCCAGAGATTAGAGATCCTTTGTTGGTAATTGAGGACCCCCAGTGAAGCAAGTCCACTTCATCTTTGACTACCTCCTCTGGCCACAGTAGACTAACTTTAGATTTAATTTTAGGTTGAACCTACAACTTCAGGAAAGTATTTGTTTTACATGTTCATCCCACATAGATTTTTAATAGCTGTTTTATAAAATGGCTTCAGCATTGCCCAAACCCATTCTCTACTGATGATAGGCACACAAAGCACTGTGTATAGCAGACATGCCCTCTTACTTCTTTAAAAATGGAAAACTAAGCATCAGAGTAGTTATACTACATATGTGTCCAATTTTCCAAGGAAAAAAATGCCTACTGGTTTGTAAATTGGGAAACAACCATTGTGATGACACTTCCCACCCATCCACCCCAAAGTAACTGTGAACCAACTTATTGTTCATGTGATGTAGCCGTTTTCACAATACAGAATCCTGTGGAAATCTGGAACTGATTTCCAGTGATACCCGCCTTATGACTCCATGAAACTCTAAACAAGTCCCAAAGGGCACCGTTAAGAATCAGAAAAATCTCCCTCTGCTTCAGGACATCATTATTGACTTACACCGAGGCTTCAATCTATTTCCAACAGAAAATAGAAGCCAGCAGTGCTGTTGACTGATAGTGCCGTTGTCCCATTCAAGATCTCTCTGCTCCAGCACTTTTGTAAGCATTTCTGAAATTACACTTCTAATGGAACAGAAAACCCAGGATAATATTTTTCCCCATGGTGAGTGTTTGGTAGCCACTCTAGCTCTGAGATCCCAGAAGACTCAGCAACAATGTCAGCTGACAGAAATCTACTCCGGTCTAGTACATGGTTACAGGCACCACTTCTCCTTCCCCAGGAATAAATCTACAGAATGCTCCCTTTTTGGACTTTCTACAGAATTGGACTTTTTGTTATAGTTCCTTTGAAATGGAATTTCACCTGTCTAAGTTCTTCAAGGACAGGTGCCATAGCATAAGCTTTCCAGCTACAATACAATGGTTGGCGTGGGCTGACTTACTTACAATGCACTCATTGTGATTACTCAGTGACTCTAAGACTTACTGCAAAGCCTCCCTTCAGCATCCCTTGCTCCACCCATCCTGGGAAAAGCGATGCTTGTTAGATGCTAGATAAGTTGCTCTTTACTGTTTCTGTCAGATAGCATTCACTGGGGGACAGTAATGTGCCTTATGGAGATATGGTGAATTGCCTGTTTCATGGCACTAATCTGAAAGCATCTTTGAATTCAATTCAACAGCCTGACTGCCAGATGGCTCTTGAAACCATGTAAAAAAAAGAAAGAATGGGATTCTTATCTGGGAAGTGCCATACTGTAAAATTATAAGCACGACGCGCTGACTGACTGACTGCTGGATGGATACTGTTAAAATCTGAAAAGCAGAAACAGATTTGTTGGGAGGAAAAAAATCACTTTATTTATTAAATTTGCCTACTGGTATGCTTCCTAGTTTTTTTTAACAGATTTTTTCTGTTTTTGTTAAGAAGATAAATGATCGCACCCAAACATAATTACAAAGTGGCTGAATCTGTCACTCATCCCTGTCCTACCCACTCACCCACTCAGAGAAGACACTTGTCCACATCATGTTCGTGCAGTCCCCTCACTTTATCCAGCCCCGTCCCAGTTAAATATCACCTGAGAGAAGAATCTGATACCTTCATTCACATGGGATGTAAAAAAAAAAACCCACTAGAATGTGAGCTTTACTGGGCAGATAGCTTTTTGTCTATTTTGTTCATCGGTGGATCCCAGGCACCTAGACAGGGCCTGGCACATAGTAAATAATAAATACTTGTTGTTGAAAACAAAAGTCATTATTCTTTCTGATCTAGAGGGAAATGCAGTTTTTATTATATATTCTTTGTGTGTGCGTGTGTGCGTGTGTGCGCGCACGTGTGTGTGTGTGTGTGCGCGTGTGTGTGCGCGTGTGTGTGCGTGTGCGTGTGTGAGCGCGGGCAGGAGCAGCGGTAACAAGCGAGAGACGGAGTCGGCCACAGAAGCTGAAGGACTGAGAGAGCTTGAATCTCCTACCCGTAGAGGTAAAGGTGACGTGTACAAGACAAGACTGTGGAAATCCTCTCCTCCATACCCTCCACCCCTGCTACTCTTGAGGTGGCAGAGAAGGCTGCCGTCAGGGTATCCTGTGAGAATGAGAGGCTATGGCATGAGATGCTACAAGGCAACCATGTTATGGGCCTGTTCGTACCCAATAAAGAAGATGATGCCTGATGTTATGTCAAAGGCAGAACTTCATCTTTAGTATTCTGTGGCTCAGGAGAGCCAGAAGCCCAACACAAGTCACCTAGAGAATAAAGAAAAGTTTTCTGGAAGAACTCTTTGGTACCACCTAGAACTTTAATTTCTGACATTGCCTATTGTTTCTTGGTTCCTGACCCAGTTTCCCTCTGAACTCTGGATTTCTAGAACAATGCTGGACAGAGAAGAACAACAGACCAGTCTCCCATGACTCCCCTCTCTCCTCCCATGTCTTTCTTCCCACGTTACAAGCATAGCCTGAGCCTGGTCATGCAGGTGTGATAATGGGGAGCCCACCTTAGGGCCTGGGCTCTGCACCCCCTCAGTGTGGGGGCAGCAGGTATTTCTAGAAACATGGGTCTTTTAGCTCTAATTCCTAAGGATATTTTTAAAATATTTTATAATTTTATTTTCTTATAATTATTTGTAAAATTAGTAAGGATTTCAATGTAAAAGGAAAAGACATGTAAACAAAAGCTACCATGATAAAAATTAATGTGACAGAAAATTTATGAAAGATAAATAAGAATAATTCATTGTATGTCATCTCCTTTGTAAAATCTTCCCCAACTCCCAAAGCAGAGTGTGGCTTTGTCTACCCACCATCTCTGCTCCTGGGTAACATAGCAATCCTTGGCCCTTCTTTTGGGGGAGCTGCCCCTCCCACACAGAAGACTCAGAATAAAACACACAGGCACTGCTTAAGTCCCTGGTATGACCCCAGCAAACCTCAACACAGCACTTCCCAGGGGGGTCCTGTTTGTTTACTTTTTAGTTTCCCTTCACAGGATCTTCCCTACAAGCTGGAAATTCATTTTATGTTTGTTGCCTTAGTGTTTAATGCAGTGCTTGGCACACAATAGGTACTCGATAAACATTTGTTAAATGAATGAATGAATTCAGAATGAGTCCTATTACTCAGAAAAGATGGTGTGATATTGTTAAGCTTAGGGAGAAAGCAGAATAACTTCATTCTTAATTTTTCCTTTATCTTTTTTGGCATGAAGAGTGATTTCCAAACAAAGTGGTAGATGTGCATTGTAGAGCAGTGGCTCTCAAAATGTGATCTCTGGACTAGCATCATCAGCTTTCCCTAGGAACTTGTTAGAAATGCAAATTCTTGGGCTCCAACTCATTTTACTGAATCAGAAACTTAGGGGTAGGGCCCAGAGAGGTATGCCTTAGAACGCTTTATGGATGATTCCAATGATGCTAATTTGATTACCACTGCTCTAGAGGGGTAACAGAAGCAGTAAGATGAAAGAATATAGTATCTCTCCACTTTAATAAGCAAATATTTCTGCTTCTACGTACTTTGTATCCCAAGGTAGGGAAAGAACTTGAAGGTGTGGTTTTCAAGCCAGTGTTAATTCTTTTGGGGAGACAGAAAATAAGTGAGAACCCCAAAAGGTACTGATTTCAAAAGAAGGGTGGAGAAGATCATTTTCAGAAATTACATAAAATCTGAAGCTGATTTCTGGCAAAATTTTGAAGTTGTTTGCTAAACGATGATGTGTGAGCATTTGGAAAATGATGCAGGGATCACTAGAACTCAACCTGAATTAACCAGGAAAATTGATGCCTCAATCATTATTTATCCTTTTTGTATAGGGTTAAATACATTGTTAGTCTGTAGACCCATTTTTAAGCAGTAGGTATGCCAAATAATAAGATGATTATTGTTCCTCTTATCACACTTTATTTTCATATTATTTTGTTTTTTTCTGCACATCTCTCCTCCCTGTCAGACTCTAGGCTTCTTTCTAGACCAATGTAACTCTTACCACCCAGCACCAGTACAACTCTGACCAGCCAACACCTGTGCAACTCTGACCACCCAGCACCCATGCAACTCAGATCACCCAGCACCAGTGCAGCTCTGACCACCCAGCACCAGTGCAACTCTGATCACCCAGCGCCAGTGCAACTCTGACCACCCAGCACCAGTGCAACTCTGACCACTCAGCACCTGTGCAACTCTGACCACCCTGCACCAGTGCAACTCTGACCACTCAGCACCTGTGCAACTCTGATCAGCCAGCACCAGTGCAACTCTCACCATTCAGCACCAGTGCAATTCTCACCACCCAGCACCAGTGCAATTTCTGGCACGTATGTTCACATTCAAAATGTCTGTGTAAATAGAACCAAGAGATATCCTTGGGTAGCAGATAAAGAATATGGGGTGGGTAATAATAAATGTAACTGGATTAGAGGCTGCTTGAACAATAACAACGAAGAGTATTAATAAATGTAATTTTATGTTTGGTACCTAGTTAGTGTTCGATAAATAATTGTTGAATAAAATTATGTCAACATGAAGCTAGTTGAGTGTCACAACCATTTTTGGTCAAGTATTACTCAATATTTATACAGTAACCTGGATACAGATGATCAACTTCTCTAATAGCTTAATGCAAGTTATTTGCAAGTCGACAGAATAACAATTCAAATTTATCTCAACATCCTGAGTGATAGTAGAAAACCAAGCAGGTGAAATTGAATAAAGATATATTTAAGTAAGGTTTTGGGGCAACTTGACTCAGTAACAAATAGAAAATATTGGGTGGCAGATACAGACATTTGTCATTTTGCCTTCTGTTATTGATTCTCTATGGGAACTATCCCTTTCTGCTCTTCCTCCATGCGGTTAAGGTGGGGCTGAGTCCAGCCCTCAGTTTCGGGATTGACTAAAACCTGGGCCTGTCCCATGATGTCATTTCAGCCTCCCAGCTTCTACATTTGGATCAGGAATAGGCACACGACCTAAGCCAGGCCAGTGAGAATTAGGCTGGGATTTTAAATGGAACTGTAAGTGTATTAACCATCGTGATGTCCCAGGTTGAAAACAATCATCTCAGGACAAAAGTTCAATTTTTCATAATATTCACCGTGCTCTGCTATGAATTGTATATTTTGTTGTGGGATAAGGTGCTCAGGGATGCTAATCTAACAAAGTGGCAGAGGTTCTTAAGCTTATTTCTTAATAAAACCTTCCCTTAGCCCTTTTCGATACAAATACATGTGACTGTAGGGTAGAGGGAAAAAAGTATTGGGAGATGTGTGTGTGTGTGTGTGTGTGTGTGTGTGTGCAGAAAGAGAGAGAGGCTGAGAGATTGCTTACACCCTCACAGGACCCCCTGACACCAGGCATGTCTGAAATCTTCCCCTGGACATTTCCCTTATTCATGGAGCCACCATACAATCCATCACACAAGGTATGTACTAGCTCACACAATCACATGCTGCAATCCTATTTATATAGGACAATAAACTGTCCTTTTTCCTTTGACATTATGTAAACTTCTATGTGTGTCTAAGAAATGAGGCCCATTACAACTCCTTGCTAAACAGTACTGCATTGATGTCCATAAAGACATTGGCAGGAGAGTTCCAGTCAAGATGGCAGAAAAATACTGTTGAATGTCAACTGAAAAATACTGTTGAATGTAATTTAAAATGTAGAAAGAAAAGAATAAGGTAGAAACCCTGAAATTGGAGCTTTGTCTTTTTCAGTTTTGTCTTTGCATTGGGTTAGGTTCCGTTCTGGAGCAAAGCTTCTCCTCTCCCCGTCCCTCCCCTCCCCCTCATCCATCCCATGTCCCCAAGAGAAGGGGACAGTAAGGTAATACACGATTCTCTGTGCGGAGCAAGTTTCCAGAGTGAAGCAAAGAGCAAAATGCTATCTCAGTAACCCCCTGAAAGATTCATGGGTTGGAAGCTATTCATATTTATAGGCCTGAAAAAGAAACTACTGAACACCAGAGTGGAGAGAGGTGAGGAGGCTATTATCTGACATTTAAGTCAACTCCAAGCTTATAAAGGATATCTGAAGATTTAAAATAAGTGGCTGCTAAGCTTCAGCACAGAACAGCTTACCAAATCACATTGTGATTTGGTCTGTCATTTGAGTGACTTCTTCACCCTAGGGAAAGACAAAGGCGAAAGAGAGAAAAAACCAGGACCATCTGCGTGGTAAACTCCATCCTTTCTCATTCTTAATCTAATTCCCTATGAATATTACTCTCTTCTCTGAAAATTCCAAAACCCAAATCCCGGTTCTCCTGCTACCGAAAATCATCCAATTGGACATTTTAGGACTCTCCCTATTTTAATGAATGACGAAGGCAAATTTCTGAGGTTATGCTCCTTAATTTGGGGGTAGGGAGCTACCCCCAAAAGATGTTTACCTTTGCATCTTTCCCTCATCCCAGGGCCATGTCCATAAGAGGAACTCCGTGTATGTGTGGCAGATGCAGGGAAACACTTTCCATTTGGCTACACAGCCTCTTGCAGCGCCAATGATTTCTTGAAACATTTTAACTATCATCACCGTTTTTCTTATTTTTACAGTTTTAATACATTTATTTCATCACAAAGCCAGCTAACTTCAGGGAGTCTAGGCCCCAATACGTTACAGAAAAGGAATGATCTATGTCTGCCAGATATAGAAACCAGGGGTTTTGCAGTTACAAATGAATACAAGTCTCTTGGTGTTGAAATGCATTTACACTGGCAAATCATTGCTTCTTGTTTTTAGAATAAAAGTCTCTTTAAAAGGCTCAAAAAGTTTCTTGGACATCAACTAACTTGTAAAAAAAACACCATTTTGATTATTTAAATGTAAATGAATAAAAAAACACATGG
The DNA here is from genome assembly GCA_004026765.1 of Micronycteris hirsuta. Taxonomy (NCBI): domain Eukaryota; kingdom Metazoa; phylum Chordata; class Mammalia; order Chiroptera; family Phyllostomidae; genus Micronycteris; species Micronycteris hirsuta. Next base: position 65,300 of record PVJI01009287.1, read on the forward strand.
GTTAAATTTCCCTTAAAATATATATGGTTTTTAAAATGAGAGAAAAAGGCACTTGGCAAAAAACAGTTTGGGTTTATTAAACCCCAAACTTTTCAAAAATAGTTTAAGCTGCTTGATGAGTCCAAACCATGGTTATTAAAAATATGATTTCTTGAAAAATGAAAGCCAAAAAAGATATTTAATAGAAATGCTCAAATTATGACCTATAAAATATTGTTAACTGTTCTGACTTTAAGAAAGTTTACTTAATGGATTCTACAGACTTACAGAATTTTTGAAATTTTAACCTAAGAAAACTGCATATGGCCTAACCTCTTCAGACCTCTTCTCTTTGGGAGCTATAGGTTATCTTCAGCCCTTCAAAGCAGGGTGACATGCATCATTATGAGAAATGCTCCCAGACAGTCTTGACACTTTGCTAAACTGCAATGTTAGCTGTTATGTTTTGTTGTCTTCTTTTTTCCCCCAAAACCCCAATTAATCCATATTGCTTGGCCGATAGCATCCAGTTCTCCTTATCCTGCCCCTTCTTTCCTGTCCCATCCTGTTTTGTCCCCTCTACCCGAAGAGGCTCTTAGAATATTTTCTCTGGGAAAATATGCATGTTGTTCATTTCATGGATATCTTACAATTCAGGGAGAGAAGTGCCTCTGTTTTCTCTGGCCAGTACCATTATCAGTCATTCATTTGTCCAGGCAAAATTAATTAAGTGTATACTATTTTCAGTATTTGGATAGGCCTATTGGTGGTACACAGGTAAAATTATTCAGTTTCTTACAGGGCTTACTAAGTGAAATTTGAATGAACCATGGGCTCTCAAAAATGGCAAAAAGTTCATCTGAAAGTAGACTCTGATTTCTGATCATTTCTACCTCCCAACAGCCTCCTCTTTCTTACTTTTCCTGCCTTTCA